>JAHWFP010004881.1:195527-229138 GCA_023313725.1 Lithobius niger | reverse complement strand
CGCGGCGAGCGCTCATCAATGTTTACTCGCGGCGAGCGCTCATCAATATTTACTCGCGGCGAGCGCTCATCAATATTTACTCGCGGCGAGCGCTCATCAATGTTTACTCGCGGCGAGCGCGATTTTCTATTTACTAGCGCGATTTTCTATTAGCTAGCACGTTTTTTTATATTTATTGGCTCTTCCATGCATACTTACTCATGCATAGGAAAAGTCTACATATCTTACCTCTCTTTGTAGCATGAAACCGTGAAAGTATCTTTAGGAACAGTTACGAGATCTTCAGTTAGTGGTGGACCGTTGTCCATCATCATATAGAATGAGGCTGTAATATATATATATATCAATTATCTATGAATACTGGTTACAGTCTGTTCATTTAAGTGTCCGGCATGCCAATTCTTGACCAGTTATTATCTAATGTGAAATGAACCAGATGTTTGATGATCTTTGGTGAGGGATGTTGCATTTAAAAATTGAATTTTAACGGTTTATTAACATGCTTTTCCTAATTTTATAATCCTTGTACTGAATGAGTAACGAAAATAGTACACTGCGGCTTTCATCAATGTTTTAGGAAAAAGTTCCATACTGGAAAATGCTATACATAATTGTTTCGTTTTTTTATGGCCTATCATTTTCTTCACGCTTTGCATCGAAAAAATTACATCGAAATAAATCCAATATAAAGTTTGAGCTGGTTGCAGGGCCAGTGACATCTAGTATTATACTATACTGCTTGCGTTTATCAAGCAAAGGAATGCGACAAAGCCAAGTAGTCTTTAAGAATGAATTTGTAATATTTCCTAGAGCACAGTTTAACCTTGACCTTCATTTTAAAATATTACGTATTTTCTGCGTAAAAATAGTTTATTGCCATTGGCCAACGTAGGAACTATTTCAAAGGGGTCCTTGGCCATTGAAGGATTTGTATTTAGGAAGTTCTGTGACTAGTTCTTGATTAACATGCTTAGAAAATTGCATTTGTGTAACACTAAACATTTTCCCCTCTTGGTTCCGACCAAAAAGTAAATGTGCTCTGTGGTTCGTGCATGATGCAGAAGCATAGAGTTGGCCTACTAGAGTCGTGTAGGTCGTGCATAACTTAAGCATCAAGTGAAAGTAACCTACTAAAGGGTTATGGAGATCCATCATAACTTAACAGACGGTTGCCACCAAATTAGCATTGCGCCATCTAGGCCTATCGAATTCTCCCTCACGGGAAGCAAAGGAATGCACAAAGCAAAACTTTTAAACGCAACAAACAAGCCACGTGACTCCTTAATCATTGAGTAAAAATTTGCTACGCTCTCGTGTACCTAGAAGGAAGCTAAACGTTTAACGATGCTGATGTCACTAGATGGGGCCACGGAAAACTAAAGAAAATCCCATGGCGCCATCTATTAACACTAATATCTTTATAGCTTATTTCCAGGTGCACGAGGGCATACCAAATTTTTACTCAATAATTAAGGAGTCACGTGGCTTGTTTGTTGCGTTTAAAAAGTTTTGGTTTATGCATTCTTTTGCTTCGCGTGAGAGATTTTGATAGGCCTATACTGCTGTTTTAATTTGGTGGCAACCGACCTTTAAGTTAAACTCCATCTACATAACCCTTTAGTAGGTTACTTTCACTTGAAGCGTAAGTTATGCACGACCTACGTGACTCTAGTAGGTATCTCTATGCTTCTTCATGCACGAACCGCAAGAACATTAACTTTTTTTGTGAACCAAGAGGGAAAAATGTTTAATGTTACGTGAATGAATTTTCTAAGCACTAAAGGTTATGTAGATCATGCATAACGTCAGCAGTGTTAGTTAAACCAGACTACTTAAGTGTTATGTAGGTCAAGCTTGACAAAAGATGAGTGAAGCTATAAAGGGTTATTAAGTCATGCACGATGTTACATGCCGCAGTTAAATTACTCTTTCAAGGATTATATAGGCCATGAATAATTAAGATGCATAGATTAAACTAGCCTCCAATTCAAAGACCTCATTGGTTTGTGCATTACAAAATAGCATTCCTAAACCACATATTCAATCGTCTAAGGTGAGTCCACCAAATATGATAAATTGTGCAAAATAAAGTATTTTGTCACTACCTGCATTATTTAAATTTGACAATAGTCCAGGTACTACCATGGCTACATAAAACTCACAAATCTAAGGAAAATACAAGTCGGATAATAATAGTTTTTAATTAATCCAAGTAAAAGGGTTTTCCTTTAATACTTACGCTCACTATCTTCTGGGTCTGGTGTTGTTTCTGCTCCTTTCGACTCGGCTGCAAATAAATGTAATAAAGCTTTTTGAAACATTCTCCTTTCAATACAAATATTTCTAAATTAGGGCCTAAACACCACATTGTTGTAACTTTTGTTTTCACCCTCAGATTAGTAAAAAGCATTCACTGTCAGTTCTAAACCATTTTAAAATCATTTTTACCAGGGTGACTTTAATTTATGATAAAGGCTTAAAAAAAAAAATACCCCAAAATACAGTTTCGGGTGGAAATATGAAAAAAACAAACAAATTAATGTGGAAACATTGCGCAAGATATACAAAGATGCTAGCTGTTTGCTTTGGTCATGGCAATAACCTTAGAAAGCATAGTGAAGAAATTGTTGGCAATTATAAACAAGGATTTACCAGGTTTTATGGAACCAGGAAATCTATGGAGAATACGCAGATGTGTTTACATGCCTGTGTAGATCTTTGGACTGACTCGCACAAAAACATTTCGAGCAGTTCCGTCAGAAGTTTGTGATCTTGGCTTAAAATTTTTCCAGTGGTGATGAAAAAATTGGTTGACTTTGAAGGGTTTAACAGCTTATTAGCCGATTACATCCAAACCTACAGCTTCCACACAGGAGTCAATGATTAATTTTCTAGGGCAGAGCTTGTTGAGGCATCCATGAGCAGAATGGTATGCCACTAACAACAACAAGTGTTCTTAGAATGTATGCTCACCATCATAGTATGCGCAGATATAACAGTTTTAAGTTAAATACCATCGATAAATATGTTTATCAAAGGTAGAGTGATTTTGTTACCTTCTTGTACATTAAGTTTAAATAGATAAATCTCTCAGTAGAATGACTTTGCTACTGTATTTTAGCACTGGAGATTGTAATACAATTTCCACAATTTGAGCATTAAGAATGAATAAATAAGTCCCAACCCGTAAATCCGTTTCTCATAGTAGATCGACTGTGTTACCGTCTTTTAGAATTGTGGGGATTGTGTGACGACGATTTCCACCATTTGTGCGTTAAGTTTAAAAAAATAACTCCCAACAAAAAACTACTGCAAGTCAGCTTTATTTTAGTTGGCTGCTCCAGCAGAAAAACTTGCCACCCGGAGTCAGTGATCTCGATGCTTTACTGGTGATGTCAAGGCGAGGCATCACAAAATTTATCGAGGATGATGGAATTAATCTACGAGCCGTGCTGACCACACTGAATATTCCGGTGCAAACAGAAAAGTACTCATTGACGATAGTGTCTATTTGATCCCTTGCTAGTTAACTTTCTAATTGTAATTTTTATTAGTTTATTGGGAGCATCATGTAAAAAAAGGTTACTAATTGTTATTTTTATTAGTTTATTGGGAGCATCATGTAAAAAAAGGTTACTAATTGTTATTTTTATTAGTTTATTGGGAGCATCATGTAAAAAAAGGTTACCAATTGTTATTTTTATTAGTTTATTGGGAGCATCGTGTAGAAAAAGGTTAATAAGTCACCATCTCGTTTATCAATGGCCAACTTGTTGCGTTATCTTGAAGTAGAACATTCTCACGTCAAGCTGGTATTTATTAATGAGACACGTAAGATGGGTGGCAACTGCAACCAAAGCAATGAAACTCAATGGCTGCAACATGGGAAAATTTCCCTTTTTTACATTGTGAATGATATCTTGACGGCCATGGTATAACCATCAACTGCAAAAAAATATAAACAATGCACGGCAAAACACAACTATCATTAGAGCTCAGCATGGTGAAATTTTCGATAATGGAAATATAGTCGCATTACGTCCTTATCAAGTGCTAAGTTTATTTCAAAACGAAGGGGTACAACTTCGCGTAATTACCTAGGGGGGTTTTACATGCCACTACTGACACCAGTGCTCTTTCTGAATACACAGGGATGGGCCAATGACAGATTTCATGGAATACCATACGGGACAGTCATACTAACCATTGAGCCAACGTAATTACTTATGAGCTTCAAATCAAAACATTACCACGAGTGCACCTCTAAATCTTCCAGAATGCACAGGTTGTACTGCTACTATAGTAGTTTCAAGAGGCAGTTTCAAGAGGCATAAGATATGCTTACTTTTATTGGGGGGGGGGGTCACATTATTTATGGACCTTAGTAGGAGAAAATGTTTTTCAGGGTCTTTATCAAGGACAGAAGACTGGGTTGTTTGTAAAATTTGGTGATCACATCTTTTCTCTGGAATCCCCATGCCACAACGAATGACCGGTCCAGGAAACACAAATATTGGCATTAAGCAACGCGAACTTACACCTAATGGTAAACCTTATTGGTTTCCCCTACTCCTCCTGCCAGGTGAAGAAGACTAAAAGAATGTTGCTTACAATGCAGTACTTACTTGTTGGTTCATCCGGTTCATCTTCATCATCACGCTTAAGTCTAAGTCGCATTTCCTTGTAACTTCCTTTCGTTGCGGTAGCATTTAAATACTTCTTGTATTTTTCGCTAATCGTACTTCCAGCTACAGGATGAATGTGAAGATATTTTCCGTGGTGTTTGTAGTTAGGGATCATGCCAGTCTGCCTTGTATCTGTTTTGGTGTGCGACGAAGTCTTCCGATTTATTCCCTGCCAACTAATCGTTAGGGAAAGCCCGTGATGCTTTTTAATTAACTCCGTAAGGAATACTGTAAAATAAACAAATCTTTTCATTACTAAGAAAATAAAAACGTTTTATTTTTAATACTGGGTTAATCTTTTCTAATGGAAACCATCTTCAGTGGCCCTTCCTGGGAGGTTTCAAAATTTTAAAAACCACCTTCGTCTTTATGGAGGGGCATATTTTTGCATCCTACCACTTTGGTGTAATCTTGTCAAATACAGCTAGTACACGCCAGAAGTCAGAAATGATCCCCCATATAGAAATCTGGAAATCTGCCCCAGAATCAGCTAGGGGAGTTCAAGACACCCTCCCAGGATCCGCAGCTGGAAGAAGAGAAAGCACAAAATATATGTAGGAAATCCTGACCAAAAAATTCTGCCTGAGCCCCAACATTATTTTTAAGACTGGGAAATCTTTATAATACTGAGAAATACATGCACATTTTTTTGAATACCAGAAATAAAGCATGTTCCTCTAACCAGCAACTTTTAAATCAAAACGTTGCGCAATAAAACTGAAAAAATTGGGAAAAATTTGTTTTTAATCGCCTTTTTCAAAAAGTTATGTAGAGTAAAAGTAACATTTGCAACAATTTCTGCTCACAGAGATGGTGGATGGACTCTCGAGGAATTTCTTTATCGTGGGCTTGTTTTTCATCAAAGGCAACAATAATATACGAAGGGGCCATTATCCCAAACAAAACCCCTACCAGAAAATGACTCGATGTTTATCATCGAGCATTTTAATTTGTGGCATATCACCTTGGGTGCCTTCAAAAATTGACTCCAATTGAGTTTCTCAGGTTTCTCTTGGATCATGGAGTAACACAAAATAGTCAACCCTGGCGCTCCTGATCAACCATTAGTATACACGATCACTTTACTCCAAGGGAATTAATACATGCTGTCGCGAGATTTTGAGTTACTCCGGGCATTTGGGTCAATTATCGAAGGCACCCCATATATGGTGCATGCAAGGTGCATTCTTGCCGCTGTGTAACTTTCACAAGAGTAGAACCTTTTTAACGAAACTTTGTTTACTGATGTAGTTTAACGGAGTCCCACTACTTTAAACTAAGATTAAAACCGAGAAGAATTGACAGGTCAAACTCCATTGCCCCCCCCCCCTCCATTATATTAGCTGCACACATCGCTTACTTGTTTTACATAAAGCTAATTGATTTAAAAAGCTTTGCATTGATCCTTTCCCTGGTTTTGTGGATTTAAAATCTACATAACAACAATTAAATTTTAAATATTTAAAGACGTTAGTCTCACTAACTTGAGTGTGTTAAGTTAACCAAGCTTCCAAAAGGTTAGTACGTTGTGTACACAAGTTACGTCTTTCCTACTAAACAAAACAAGTGATATTGGAAACAGGTATTGTCATACTGTTACTGGCTGGGAACAACCACCTGGCTTCGACCATTCCAAGGAACGTCTGTCTTTGCCACTGAAATCATGGCACATCTGTGTCCATGCCACCTCGTACACAGCTGCAGAAGAAGTCTTCACCATCCACGGCTCCATATATCCCGCCTGGCTTCAAAATGCATATCCACATTCCAAGGAACACCTGTGTGTGGTCCTGAAACCCCGGCACACAACTAGCGATTGCTGCAGCAATGTCCGCCCAGAACTCCATAGACGTCCAAGTTCGCCAGCCAAACCAGACGTCCTAGATACTGCAAATTTGGTGTGTACCCATCTGAAGAACCTACCTCAGCACCCCTTAAGTTTCATAACGATACTCCTGATAAGAAAATATCCTGACTTTTACCCCCAGAGCTCCCAATAGCATTCACGTTTCCCAAACCCAAACCAAACGTCCAAGTCACTTTAGCCTCGGTATGCCACTAACCTGGACTCTACTCCGATTACCAGTGTAGCCATTAAAATAATCAGACTTTGGGCATAGGCCTACTATAGAAAAACCATGGTAAATACTTCGAGCCTCAACTCCCAATCGAGACGAGCTAGACCATAGGGATAGGCTCTTACCCCTGGGTATCAAGTTTCACAACGAAAACAGGGGTTGATTCTGATAAATAGCATACCTGTGGGACTTCGCCATTGTTTCTCGGTTAGAATGTTGGGCGTAGCATAGTGAAGCACAACATCCAGGGGGCCGTTGCGTGGTTACTTTTGAATAACGCGGCTCACATGGTGCGCATGGACTTGTGGGTAGGCTTAAAATGCGTGTGTTGACAAGACCTACCCAGACACCAAGTTTCGTGATGCCCACTCTGCTGGTTTTGGAACAATCATCCTCCGAAGGCACACCAGTAACATTCGCAATGCTTTTTGCTTGGCCGAGCGAGGTGAATAGCTTTGCTCACAGGGTGTGCACGAACCTATGGATATGTTTAAAATGTGCGAGGAGACGAGACGTGTTGGCACACAGAAGTTAGTGACGCCCACATTGTTGGCTTTTGAACCCTGCCCATTTGACCGATTTTCCATAACACTCGCAATGCTACGAAAAATGAGTTTATAGTCACCACCATCCATAAGTTCGTCTGAGAGCTCCCATCTCTCAGTGCCTTCCTTCTGGCATGGGCTTCAGGGCACATGGGAATTTTGGTGTCGATCGGACCGTTTATAAATTTTCCTTGGTTAGCAACGCTGATGTGGAGCGAGTGGCAGTGAAATGTGCACGCTCGGCTTTCAGGGAACGGTCGCGTGGTTATTTTTGAATAGCTCCTCTCACAGGGTACCACGGACTCATCGTTGGACTTAAAAATGTGCAGAGACGACGTAGGTGTCCACCGAGCTTTGTGATGCCCACATGGCTAGTTTTTGAGAGCATACTGTCTGACCACTCGCACTTTGGCTCTCTATAACATTCGCAATACTATTTTGGGTTAGCCAAGCGATCCAGTGATTATGATTGAATGCCTCCAAGTCAGAATCCTGCCTAGACATGGCAATGATACTAATCGCGCCTTGATCAGATGGAGGTATATAGGCGGCAAACCCCCGGCTCACTGCTGGTTGGACCCTTGCAGTCACTTTTTCCGGGTGACCGAGTCACCTGTTGCCCTGCCTGGTCATGCTGCGATCACTATCCCTTGCACTCAAAGTGAATGCGCCAAATCGTCTGCACATGTCCTAGGTGCCGACAGGGGCATAGTACTTAGTAGAGCAGCCACCACACTGAGATCTATTGCAACTCTTCCTTTGACTGGGTGATTTGTTAGCGTCAGACTGACCGACTTCTCCCAATGCCAGCACCTGGATTACCAGGACTAGCTTTTTTCTGTAGCCCAAATGGTGACAGTTAACATCCCTACTACCACTCAATCCGAGAGTAGAGAAGCCACCACACTGCGATCTATTGAGACTCGTCCTTTGACCGGATGATTTATCAGCATCAGACGGACTGTTTTCCCTATGCCAGGACCTCTATTACCAAGGCTGGCTTTTTTCTGAAGTCCAAATGGTGACGGTTAACATCCATACCACCACTCTACCAGAGACTAAATCCCACAACCCTTCCTTTCTGTGACTAAGTCACAGACACACACAACCCTTACATTCCCAAACTAGCCAAAGAACTCGGAAACAACTGTGTTGTGGGACTTAGTCTCTGGCAGAGTGGTGGGATGGTATGGATGTTCTGGCAGAGCGGTGGGGTGGTATGGATGTTAACCATCACCATTTGGACTTAAGAGAGAAAAGGCTGAAGTTCCATAACCCTTCCTTTCCGAAACTAAGTCACACAGACACACACGTCACACAACCCTTACATTCCCAAACTAGTCAAGAAGCCAGAAACAACAGTGTTGTGGGACTTGGGTCTCTGGTAGGGTGGTGGGGTGGTATGGATGTTCTGGCAGAGTGATGGGGCAGTATGGATGTTAACCGCCGCCATTTGGACTTGAGAAAAAACCACAACCCACAACCCTTCCCACAACCCTTCCTTTCCGTTAAGTCGAAAACTGAACTGCCTGAACCCAGAATGCAGTGTCAGGCTTTTTCTCCGAGGTCCGAATGATGAAAGTTGATACCTGTACCGCATAGCCTGTGATTAATTCCCAAATAACTAAGCAGAACCCAGAATGCGGGGTTGGGCTTTTTCTGAGGTCCATCATAAAACACGTCAACGCGTCAACGCCTCATCAGCCTCATCAGCCTCGTCCGCCAGTAACGGACGTTTGCATCGATGAAACCAGAACCTGGACACTGCAGATGATAGGCTCAACACCACCAATCCTCTAGTAATTGGTGATGGTACGGCCTTTCGTAAAGTCGCATGCCACTGATGTGAATATGGTGGGTTGCATCAGAGATTTGGGGGCAAGACGGAAAAGCCCATGCCTTACTACCAGACGTGTTGGTACTAGCACAAACACGAAAATTGTCAGAAAACGGCGTGAGAAGGCAGTGGCTGAAGGTTTAGTGGAATGGATATTGACATTTCCAAGGGGAAAGCCGATCGATGGATATGTTAGATGGCTCCCCGTTTGCTTTCCCAAATTAGTTTTGCTTAAAGGGTTACAACTTGATCAAATTTCAGAAGCATAATTGATTGGTATTAGGAAAAACTGGTGAAATTCCAAATATGTAATATTTCTCTTTATAGCTGCAGTCCTGTTAATAACTTGACAAAATTTAGAAAACAAGTTCAAACGACAACAGAAGAACCGCACTACCACCCTTGTCACTTCGGGATAGTGCCACCCTATGCCACAATGAGTGGTACCTTACTACCAACCTCATTACTCACGAGATTAAAAATACCTGCATGCAGCTTAAATCCATACGTCTTACAAGAAGTGGGAGAGTGCCACCCCACACCGCAATGACATACCGGAGAGGTGGTCATGCTGAGCTCAGCTCGTTCTGGGCACAAGTTGAGGAGGTGGTAGAATAAGTCACAAAAATAAAACGAAAGAAAATTTTCGGCCTAAATGGTAATTACAAACTCCGTCGTTATCCATGAGCCATTTATAAATAGTTCATTAGTAAATCACACGATAACCTTTTTGTTTTATATTAACAACGAAGTTTCTAATTCCATAAAGAAATAAGAGTTAAATAATTGAGCTTGAAAACCAAACTACACTAGGTAACAATTGTCTACTTGTCTATAAATGGGTCTTTTAACTTGAAACATTCTTGTACAGTATTTATACAAAAAAACCTGCTTAAAACCTGCTACAGATAGAGATGAAATACATGCAGACATTAGAATGTACTTACTGATGCAAAGAATGGAGAGTCCACCACCAACAAACATGGTATCGCCTCGAGTACTACTACTATTTAATCTTCATTAATAGCTGAAACAGATTTATAAAAACAAAACTATCGGTAATTAAAAATAATTTCGTTCATCATGTTAGGATTGTTACTTGCACTCACTCCTAGCAAAATTGCAATTACTTAAGGTAACAAAGCTATAATTGGTACTGCTCGGTATCGCGTAACATTCTGTAGGCAATGGTTTTTAAAGTGCTGTTTACAAGTGCTTTAAATGACCTATTATTGAAATATACACGGAGGGATCGTTTGAGATTTTAAAAAGGTGAAAATACAACTACTTTTCGGGTCCATTTAGTCACTATTTTTTCAAATTTTAAGAAAAAGTAACAAAACTACGTTAGTTAGCCTCCCATGCTATACACACAAAAAACTTGCATATAAAGCTTAAGAAATTTATTTTCAGTTCACAAAACTGATCGAACGTCCCATCCCAATGCAAAGTAAATTGCAAGAGTTAATTTTACGTCTAAAAAAGTAAATTGAATAAAAAGCCTGGAGAACACAAAACTTCTGCACCAGTGACATACTGACGCCCATGAAAAAGAACTACTTATTTCTGTTTTAACCCTAGTTGTTTTCGTCAGTAGTTACACCTCGGTCTAAATCTCGGTTAAATTGTAATTGTAAATATGCCTTGCAAGTGTCGTCACGTCAGACGATTTCACTTTTGTAATATTTAACTGCTTTAACTTTTAATTTTAGCCGAATTTGACGAAATTTGGAGTAGGTGAAATCTTTAAAACTTACTAAATTTCTTAAGAATTGGTTCAACTGTTCCGAAATTTGGAATAAATGGACCAATAGGGGCTATTTCTTTTCGAAACAAACAAAAAATGTGGGTCGGTTTTCAGTTTAGCGTGTGGACCTTTCGGGCACACAGCTATCACTTAGCCTAGTCTGGTACTTGTGCTGCTCTCTTATGATTTGCTCCCATGTTGTGTACCTGTCAGATATCCATAATGTACAGCCAATCAATGCTTTATTATTGGACATGTGAAAAGCAATGATTGGCTGTACAATACGGATATCTGACAGGTACACAAGATGGGAGCAAGTTATAAGAGCAGCATAAATACCAGACTAGGCTAAGGGATAGCTGTGTTCCCGAAAGGTGCACACACTAAACTGGAAACAGACCAAATGTCACCTTCTCTCTTTATTCACCCACATTTTTCGAGCAATTTCTAATAACGATTCACTAGCTTAAGACTTTTCAAATGTATTTTTATTTTAAGAAAACAGAAACGTTTTAAAACCACCTAATTCTAAAGTAATTTCCATACCTCCGGCTTACTGGCACTACAAAGCTCTTTTTAATTTGGCCAGCCTTGTTGAAATTGTAAACTGTAAACAGGGGCGTGCTTCGCGCGCAGTATTATATACATCGAGAATTTGTGTAATCAGAAATAGTATGACGCAAGCATTTGTGAAACAACCAAGTGTCATAATTTGTTCCTTGTTTCACAAATACTTGCGTCATACTGTTTCGGATTACACAAATTCTCGATGTATTTAATAGTGCACGCGAAGCCCGCCCTTGCGGACGATGTTTCACACTGTAAAGAAATTTTGATATAGAAATAGAA
This sequence comes from Lithobius niger, assembly GCA_023313725.1. Taxonomy (NCBI): domain Eukaryota; kingdom Metazoa; phylum Arthropoda; class Chilopoda; order Lithobiomorpha; family Lithobiidae; genus Lithobius; species Lithobius niger. The sequence goes on along the minus strand of JAHWFP010004881.1, from coordinate 217,397 downwards.
CGACAGTTCGTATCCATCACAAATCACCGCTTCAGCCATGCCGACGGAAATGAACAAGATAATTTCCGTTTACTAATGTTCTGGTCGAAATCAGGTTTTCTTGTTACGCTCCCATCATCGCGCGTTATGGAGGCCTAACCACAGTTGTCAATAGCGTTTTAACGTGTTTTAAAACTTATTTTATAGAAGAAAAAAGCGTTTGTGCAAGTTTTCGTTATGATTCTCTGAACCGCAACGACGAAAGGAATCGACAGGTAGTTGAATTATGTAGATAGCTTGAAAAGGCGTTGTTCTACATAATTACCAGAATTAGCAAGATTAGATTTGCTTGAATTATATCTAAAGGCATGGTCTGGTTGATGTTTACTAATGCAGATATTTTGAGCTCCATGCTAATAAACGCATACATGGTCCCACTAACATTTGTCGAAGTGTTCCACACTGCCGGAAATACGTTTTTGCTAACAGAATTACCAAGGTGCGGAATTACCTGCCTGGTAAGTAGGCGACAGCTGACGCATTAAATTCTTTTAAGACGAAACTGAGGACTGTAGATTTGTCTAAGTACCTGCCTGTTTTTATGTAATTTCTCTGCACTGTTGTTTTTAATTTTATTAGTGCCGTACTAATTATGTAACTGATGTTGTTGCCACTTTTTTAACTTTACGCCAGAACACTGTTCAGTTACTTTTAACTTCACAACTTTCTTGTTTTGCTACTGCATTTTGTTTATTTTTGGTTGCAGAACCACCTTGGGCTGAACGTAGGGACCACCGAGTCCATTTCAGACCTTTGTGGTCTCACACGAAATGTTTTATTATTTATTATTTGTTATTAATCTCAAATTGGTTGACGAAATTTTTTTTGCCGTTTCATTTTTACTTTCTCTATTAATATAGATGTTTAAGTAAAACCTTACCTTCAAATACGTGGAATCATGAACGGTTGCAACGGTTGGACGGTGAGCAATCAGGTCTTAAGGATACTGAAACAATGCATTAAACAATTTTATTATTCTATGACAACAAAGAACTTAAGTATTTCGCCATAATTATGTAGATCTTGTGAAATTGCTCACTTCATAAAATCATGACACTTGAATGGTGTAAAAACGTGTCCTACTGGCTTTTTACTGGTAGGGCCATCGCCATTTTGCCTCCTACCATTAATGGCAGCCAGTTTACAAAATGGCCGACCGCAAATGAATGTTATTACATGTGTTTGCCTGTTACCCACTCACAATGCTTTATGTCTGAACATGCTTAACAGGGCAAGAAATTACTTGGAATCGATCGCATCTGACATCAATGGCAGCCATTTTTTCAAAATGACTAACCACAGACGAATATTATTAGATTATCTCTGCCAGTAATTCGCTCACAATCCTGATTTTGGTGCCTATACTAAAAATGTTTATTGGGTTAAGGAATTGTGTGGACGTTTATCTGAAAACGGTGTCCTCTCATCAATTGCAGCCATTTTTCAGAAGTTTTATACTTTTATCATTTAAGTGAGCAATTTCATCAAAAATATAAAATCTTTTAAAAACTTTTAAAACTTTTCTGGATCCAAAATCCAATACTTTATTCCAAAAAAAAGTGGATCTTATTTCGTATTAGACTCTTTTCTAAAAATTTCGAAAAATGGGACAAAACTTTTCGAAATCAGAATTTATTTTCGACATTCAGAAAAGTGGCCCTTATTTTTTTGTACTTTTTAAAGTAATATTTAAAAAGTAAAAAAATTAAGACTAAGCTTTATTGTATATTATGGATCCTAATGTTAAACATAACAATTGGAAATTTGTGGATGATAGAAATTCTGGGACTTGCCAATTTAACCGTAAAATACGAAAATACGATAAAAACAATGCTGATCAACAGTACAGTTTTCTTGCGTCAGTTGTAAAAAGAAAAAGTCAAGTAGTTTTTGAAGAGATACGTTTTTTTTAATCCTACTTTACCATTACCAGTCGTCCCAAAAGCACACAAGTCACGACTGTCCACCAACATGCCACACAGACCTTTTTGGGTATGACGCACTTCCAGCCAAAGCTATGGCATCAGAAGGCGAGAGGAACATTTTGGCTAGGTAATTCCAATTGGTAATTCATAGGATTCCAAAACGCCTCCAACAAAACTCTTAGGAAAAAAACGCCCCTCCCTTGTATGGCTTTATTGTAATATGCATATTTTACTAAACTCGTTTAAAATTCACTGACTTAGTTTTTTCCCCTTATCGTTGTTTTAAAAAATCCATACCATCGTAAAGAATGGATTGGGGCACGGAAAAAAAAGAGTCAGACGAGTCGGCACCATTATAGATAGGAAAACAATACGAATCGGTAAAGGTGCAACAAATGTCCGTTAATTGCGGAAAATCGTGGGTATGCAATGGTTATGAATATGTTTTTCGCATGTAGGAATGAAAAATTTGGCCAAAAATTTGCAAAAAATCTTACTAAGTTTAGAAAACCGGAACATACCCTGTGAACAGACTCGATTCAGGGGGGGTTTCTTCCGAGATTTTTGCATATTGCTTTTCCATTTGCTGTTGATTTTCCTGGTGCCACTGACGTCACAATGCAACTCGACAGCTTACGTGCATGAGCACAAGCCGAAACAGTGACGTAATGAGCTGCGGAAGTACCAATCTGCCCATATACTATCGTTCCCACTTGACCTTGCTCTGATGGGAATTTCTGTAATTTTAATTGAATGTATGGTTTTTGCAGTATTGAAAACAGCATTTTGTTTGAAAATTCCTCTCCGTTTTTATGGAATCGTTCAATTTTAATTTGCCAGTATCAAGTTTTCTAACTTTTTTACGAAAAACAAGTAGCTTCTGATAGTTATCAAAAATGGGCTCCACGCCAACTCACTATGGTTTTGAACTAACCGACGCTACTCTTCATCGTAACATCATTCCACATTGTAAAACCCCGGGGAAATGGGCTTAAAGTTCTAAATTAAATTACAAAAGACGTAAAATGCAAACCACAAGCATGGGAAAACGGCAGTGGTTGCAGCCATATTGTTAGGGAAACAGGTTAGCCAGAAAACCTGATTTTCACCTCACTAAAAGTTTACGAATTAATGTTCCAAATTATGCAAAAAAAAATGATACGAATATTTTTTATTTTACAAATTACGTGCCGTCCTCGCTGCAGTTAAACATATAACATTAGAAGCTGCAGCTAAAATTTTGTCTACCGAAACACTTTTAGTGCAAATCCGATTTCCAGCTACCCTGCTTCTGAATCAAAGACCACGCAATACGGGAGATTTAGCATGTCTGCGACTAGCATTTTAGGTCTTTTGAATAATTTTTTTGAGAAATTTATACGCATTTCTTAAGGGTTTTATAATGCGAAATGGTGTTAGGATGAACAGCAATGTTAGTTAGTACTAGATAATTACCTAACTTTTAAATAAATCAAACGCAAATGATGAGTGTGCAAGCGAAAATTCATTAGAGAGGCTAAACCCTCTCTTCTGGAGTTTTTTCTTCCTGCGGGAATGTGTTGAGGGCGATTTGTCGAAAGCGTTTTGTCAGAAGAAGTTTTTGGGGGGGACGTTTTTTTCGCAGGCGTTTTTCCAGATAGACGGTATCTGGCATCTGGCATGACAAACCGAAAATATCTGGGGTGTGTGAGGTCAAGAAAAATGTCTGTGGCAATCAGAACTGTTGTGCGAAGTGCCAAATGGTATTTAGAAAATGTAAACATCACTAACACAATTTAGGTGAGACGTGCTCTGGCTATGATGAAAATCCATCGAGACAACTGACCTAACCTAACTAATCGACACTACCTAAACCATGCGCAACGGCTGTTTGCTGTGATGTCACCATGAGTTAGCCAATGACGAACGAGAACAACGGCTGTTTGGCCGTCTGATTGGACTAGCCCAGTCACGTGATATTCACGTCACAGCAAACTGCCATAACATGTGGTATAGAAAATCAACAACCATCAGCATTCAGCAACAAACCATAGGCGTTCAAAATTAGAGGGCATTGTAGAGCAGCATTCTAAGTGTTGTATCGCTTTGAAGATTTGACATTTCTTGTCTCTAGGTAAAAATAATAGGTACAAAAGCTAGAATTTGGTTGAAATCTCGAGCCAAGGCGCACCTGACAAAAATAAATCCGTCTGTTAACGTGTTTCAATTGGCTTCAATTGCCTAGTCTGAGCTTCATAAACGCCGATTTGTGCTAAAACATACTGGCTGGCTGATCCGTTAATTCCCATACTAATTCACATACGGTCGGTGTGCTCACATGGCGACGTATTGGGAAGGAGTTCCAATAAGACTACTATTCATGACGAACTCGGATACCTTTTTTACCTGCGGTGGGAGGGTTGGAACGGGAATGAAAAAGAAACTTTTTTTTTTTTACAACTGTTAGAATTTTCAGTAGCCACGGTATAGATTATACTGGTACGACGACTTAACTACAACGAACTCTGGTTGTAGTGCAACATCGCAAACGAAATTATTACATCATTTAGGCATGCAGAAAAATAAAGCCTTAGTTCTAGAATATTCGGTGAGTGACACCAGAAATAACAGCAATAAAATTTATAACCTCCAATTCAATGTCAAATATTTCTGACGAAACGACTCCATAAAAAGTAAAATAACCTACTTGTATATCATTTCAAACACCAAAACTTGTAAAGGGGGCCCCCTAAGTAGAGAACGGTTTGTCAATTCAAAGAAGTGATATACAGGTTGTATCACGAAACCCGTTACAGTGCCATAAATCGAGAAGTAATGAAGATAGCTTAATGCAGCAAGGAATTGACTGACAAATTCGCATGTGGACAATCCAACGCCAATCCGTTCAACTTTGTGGGGGCACCCCAAGGCGGTTTTCAGGGGGGGGGGGGAGTAGCGTTTCTAAGAAATTTCAAATAGGAAGGGGGGTCGAGTGATACATCATTTAAAAGGTCTTCTCAAACCAAGCTACTTCTGAAAGAAAGGTTTTTTTGATATTGTCAACCAGTGAAATGGGCCAGCCGAACAAAGAAGGCAACAATGGAGTGGGAAATCTTTTTACACCATTCAATTGGATGCAAGTTTTAGCTCAATTCTCGCGTAATTTATTGTGCAGATTGTAAGTACTTCAAAATAAAAAGTTACGTGACGGGTGTTGATGACTTGGCTGCCCCTCCTCCCCCCACCCAGGATGTTATAAGACCCGTCGGGAATAAAATAAAAAACAAAAAAACAACTATGACAGCTATGGATAAGCTGCATTCTTTGAAGGAATTGTTAAAGATTACCACGAAACTGTGGCACTGCCGTGATTAAATAATGGTGAACTTCGTAGATTAGGTTAGGGGATTTTTAAAAACAATTCCAGTGCAAATAGGGCAACTCACGTGACAATGTACACTGTAGAATTCTCCCTATTGCTTACGTTAAATAAAGTACATCACAGACTTAGTCTTAAACGAAACCGAATCGGAAATTGGATAAACGCGCCAAAACACTGGGGGGGGGGGGGGGGTGTTGGTATGCTCCCTGGCAACGTATCTCATCAGTCAGCTTTACTTGGTCATTATTTAAATCATCCACAGACCTTTTAAAATGATTTGGACTGGGATGAATTCGACTAGTATTACCTCTGTTTCTTCAGGTTGTACGTAAACATTTTGAAAAGCTTAAGGTTAAAAAAAAACATACGAATTACGACATCTTCATTTCTTCCCGAGTTATGGCAGTGTCACATATTTCGTGTTACACATGTAGTAAAACCTTTAATCATTTCTGCAGAAAAATGCAGCTTGGCAATAGTGGTACCCGATTTTTTCAAATTTCGTATGGGTCGAACAAGCGTCTGTCTCTCCCCTCCCTGGAAGGTTGGGAGCGGGAGGAGGGGCACCAGACAATTCACAAATACTCGTTATGTAACATTCTTATTTTGAAGCTCTTAAAATCTGCATAATAAATTACGCAAAAATCAGGCTAAAACTTGCATCCAATTGAATGGTGTAAAAGATTTTCCACTCCATTGTTGCCTTCCTTGTTTGGCTGTCCCCCCCCCCTTCACTGGGTGACAATATCAAAAAACTTTTCCTTCAGAAGTTGCTTGGTTTGGAAAGACCTTTTAAATGATTTATCACTTGACCCCGGCCCCCCCCCCTTCCCATTTGAAATCTCTTAGAAACGCCCCTTTGCCCCCCCCCCTGAAACCCCCCTTGGGGCGCCCCCACAAAGTTGAACGGATTAGCGGTGGATTGTCCACATGCAAATTTGATAGTCAATTTTTTACTGCATTAAGCTATCTTCTATACTTCTTGAGTTATGACACTGTAACGCGTTTCGTGATACGGTTTATCATTTCAAAAAACCAAACTAAATAGTAAAATACCCCCCCCCCCCCTTAAAACGGTTCAGCATTTCAAAGGAGTGATAAGACATCAGCGGACGGGAAAATATGGCAGTTTCCACCTCCGTCAGATGCTATAGGGAAAAACGCAACCACTGTTGACGAAACAGCAATGAAAGTTTTGCATTTAACCTTTGAACTAAAACTCAGTGGGATTAACTTAACTAGTGAACGATTTGGTCTGCTGATATCATTCCTTTGAACGGCAGAACAGTACTCAACTTTGGCGGACTTTTAATCAGTTTTGGTCTTTGATAAAAAGTACATTAACGACACTAAAAGTATGGCCAAGTCTTTGCATCTGTTATACAAACAAATACTAAAAAAAATAATATAGGACGATGCCTGAACTTAAAAGCAGGTTTTTTGTTGATGTCCCACTTAAACAAGCTACGATGGAAAAAATTCCATGCTTCATCAACACGATTAATGTCAACAATTGATGGAAATCACAAATGGTTTCTATATTAGCGGAAACACAAATTCCATCGTTTCCCAACAAGATTAATGCAAAACAACTTGCAGAAAAAGCACAAATGGCTTAAGTATTAGTGGGAACACAAATGAATGTCATGGTTTCCCAACCCTACTAATGTAAAACAATTTGTAGAATGCACGAAAGGCTTCAATATTAGTGGCAACACACTTGAATTTCATGATTTCCCAACACGATTAGTGTGAAACAATTTGTGAAAAGCACAAATGGGTTCAGCAATAGTGGGAACACAGACGCAATTAAACGGATTTGGGTGAACGGATAATCCCACATGGAAAGAAAAGACTGCTTCTGGCATTAAGGGCAAACAAGGCCCAGCGCTGGTAAGTCAAGTAAGGTTAGTAGGTTAAGTCTCGTTATATAAGTACGAGTTATAAGGCTAGGAACCCAGAAGCTTACTTTAGAAATTCCTTAGTTTAGTTTTCTGACGTTATGCAGAAAGACCATTATATTTAAGCCTAGCCCAACCCTACTTCACATTTATATTAGGGCAAAATGTAACTTACTTTCTAACAATTAGCACTCCTGACTGCGTGTTAAAATACTAAATCAAAATTCACAGAGAACAAGCAGATTCCTTCTCCTATTTTCATGGGAAAAACAACATAGTTTAAGACTTACCTACAAAACGAACGAATATTTTCCAGACAATGCAAAACGTGACCGCTTCCTACAGGGCCACTAAGGAAAAAAGAAGGTATTTAATCGGCAACACTCAAAACAATCATCAGCGCTGTTTGTTAAACGGAGTTCTCTCGGCCATTGTTAAGAGATCTTATTCAAATTTTCTTAAATAATGCGTCGGAATAATGGATTGTAGTATTTGACACTTAACGTCTAGAAGCACACTAGAATTCACCGTCCGAGTTTCGCATCATGTTGGCATCACGTACTCAACCGAGTCAAAATGGCAGATTCAACCTTCAGTTGTGAAGGCGTGTCCACAGACTGGGTCTGTTTTATAAGAGCTATCATGTCAAACGCTTACCTAACCCAACTGGCCTACTTTATTGCACTTTAGTGTTTAGCCAGGGAAGTTCACCCATACTACGTGAAACTAGCTTTTTCCAATAAGGGCGGGTTTATGCAACGACTCGCCTTGGAATTATCGCAGCTAGAATTTAATCACAATAGCAAAGTTGTCGTTGCCATGGTAACGATGCCGTCTGGCTTACGTAAATCCAACGTCGTTTGAGTAAATGCTTTAAGTCTTAAAATCCGTGACAATAAGATAAAGAATTCCTCCTGACGAAATGTTCACAGTCGCTTCTGAACTCGCATTATTCATTGTTTTCATTGCGAGCTGATATAGCTAAAACCAACGCCATGTTGGAATTTCAGATGATTTCTAGCTTCTAGCTGCGAGAATGCAAAGGCGAGTTGTTCTTTGCATTCTCGCAGCTAGAACTCAATCGCGATGGCAAAGGTGACATTGCCATGATAACAACGCTAAATGGATTAGCTAAATCCGACATCGTTTGAGTAAATACTTGCAGTCTTATAATCCGTGCCAATAATATAAAGAATTCCTCATGACGAAACAATTTTCCCAAACGCTTCTAAACTCACGTTATTTGCAGTTTTCGTTGCGAGGTGGCAGACATAAAACCGCCGCCATGTTGGAATTTGAGGTGATTTCTAGCTTCTAGCTGCGAGAATGCAAAAGCGAGTGGTTGCATAAACGTGCCCTAACGCTCAGCATGCGGAATCCTTATTTTCGTAAACTCTCCATGCTCTGAATGGACAGAAAGGCAGTGTGAATGCTTCAAACTTTAATGAGTTTAAAGGCCGGTTGCCCCCAAATTAGCATTGCAACATCTAGATCTAGTCTATCGACTTCTCTCTCGTAATAAGCAAAGGAATACACAAACAAAATTTTTAAGCGCAACAAACAAGCCATGTGACTCCTTAATTATTGAGTAAAAATTTCGTACGCCTTCGTGCACCTGGAAACAGCATATAAAGCTTAACAATATTAGTGTCACTAGATGGTGCCAGAGGATTTTCTTGGTATTTTTCCGTGGCGCAATCTAGTGACATAAGTATCGTTAATCTTCATAGCTTGTTTCCAGGTGCACGAGGGCGCACCAAATTTTAATTAATAATTAAGAAGTCACGTAGCTTGTTTGTTTCGCTTAAAAGTTTTGCTTTGTGCATTACTTTTCTTCCTGTGAGAGATAATTCGATACGCATAGATTTTGCAATGCTAATTTGGATTTTGCAATGCCTCGACCCTTCTGAAAGCCAAATTGGGCATTGTACAACTTGTCGGACCCTTTACTAGCCAGACCAACCTGTTCGCCAGCATCCTCTCGTACACCTTGTATGCGCACGACATTCGGGTTATTGGTCAGTAACTGGTGATCGCCACGCACACCTTGCCCCTGCCAAGCACAGGGGTCAGGACGGAAAACAGCCAGTAGCATGGCATCGAGATACCGTCGAACCAACTCTGGTAAAATTCAAGCAGTTCCTCTTAGCCACCAGCCCCATGGTTCTTAAGATCCAAGTACGAGACTCTGTCGATCCCCGTCGCACTATCGGAGCAACAGGAATCCAGTGCCTCTGAGTGCTCCGACAAGACAAAAGGAAGATCAGACCCGGGTTCGTAACTTCTTCTGCTACACAGATGGTCGGGGGACCCCTTTGGGAAATCGAAAACTGCTGCAAAATTTTCATTGAAAGCCTCAGCTGTTCTGAGACCCCGAAGTGCCACCACCACTTGGCGTAGGCCAAACACCCAAGGAACCGTGGACCGGGCCACGGCAATGGTATATTTATTATTGGAGCTTTATCCCGAAGCTACATGCTCGCTCTAGCCAAATACAATCCAATACAATCCGGATCAATACAATTGCAAACACAAGGACCGGGCCACCTTTGTATCATCAACAATCAATCCTTTAACAATCGAATTTATGCAATTGGATCATCTACTCTTACTTGGTGGCGACACAATAGCGTGAGTCATTGGGAACACGCCAACTGTGATCCAAAAATGTGTCCTTTATTGTTAGTAAATTTGTTTTAGTCCGTGCTCCCTAAAAAAAAAAAAAAAAGACAGACTCAATCCTGGATTTTTCGCTTGGATTTTTATATCGAAAAGGTCCCTCTCATCATCTTTTTTTACTGCTTGATTGGACCCTGTGCTCATTTCCACCTTATCTTGCAATAAAAGACTCCCAGTTTCTTAGTGATCCAATTGAATTCAGTTCAATTTATTTGAGCGCCACACGGCCGTCGTTGTTTTTAGGGCCTGAACTCAGGGGGCCTAATTTCCAGGTGCTTCGGGCATAGGCCGCATTTCGTGCACATAACTGTTGGTATGTGACAACGACGCAGTTCATTTGAACTTTCCTTGTTGGCTGTGTTCTGATTTGTCTAATTTGTTCTGATTTGTCTGATTTTCTTCAACCGGGCTTAGTAAGCCTTGCTTGCTTGTTTTTTTTTTAGGGAGCACTAATTCAAACTGGGTTATCTTCCCCAGGGCGATGAGAAAAACAATTTAGCTAGAGAAATCCAAGCGAAAAATCCAGGACCTCTGTCATGCCACAATTGACATGAAAACGAGGGACTGCAGGACCCATAGTGAACCACTTCAATTCAATTCTATTCAATTCAATTTATTAAGAGCGGCAGCTTCACAAGCTGCTCTGTTAAACAAACAAATAAAACAGAATAAAGCGAAAGACAATTACAAGACTTTGGTGAGCCAATTCAATCATATCAAAAACCAAAACTGGTAAAAGGGGCCGCCAAGTTCCGAATGGTTCGGCCCTTCAAAGGAGTGATATCAACACACCAAAACATTCGCCAACTAAGTATTAGAACAATAACCGTATTAGAAAACCAAAACGAATTCGTTTGATGCTTAGGTAAGGTTTAACTGATCCGAAGTCGAAACAGCAAAGTAACACAAATAAACTTTCCTGTAAGGTTTCAGATACTGCAGTGTTGTTGTACTGTTTAGTCCACGTGAAACCTTAATGCTGCAATCATACGATTCATCAGCTAATTGGTGCATACTACTTGGCTAAACGACATTGCTGGAAAAGGGTTAAAAACTAATCGTCTTAGTTGGCTTAGCACAGCTGTACAGGTAATGCAGGGTTCGTACAGGACCTTAACAACCTGTGAATGTCCTGGAAAATAATACTGAAATTCCATGCCTATAGAGAAGTGTTTAAATATTCTTGAAAAATGATAATGTATCATCGGTAGGGCGATGAATGGAAAGTAGACGACGTGACTGAAAAATACTGAACAAATTTAGCACGTACGTGGACTAAACAGTACAGCAACACTGCAGTATCTGATACCTTACAGGAAAGTTTATTTGTGTTCCTTTGCTGTTTTAAGTTCGGATCAGTAAAACCGTATCACACGAGTTCGTTTTTGTTTTCTAATTCGTGCTACTTTGGCGTACTCTGCAGTTTACGTTAGCTTGTTTCGTATCTTTATTTACACGGAAGCCGTGTATATTAGAGTTCGTTTACGCACGAACATTTTCAAAAAATGGACCGGAGGCGTAGGAAGCGGAGGCGGAGCGGCTAACAATATGAAAATGTCACAATACTGCAACGTGTAACAATGGTACAATAAAGAGACGAAGCGCATAAGATGGATTAGAACTCTATAGCTCGTTGCATTCAAGTAAACTCTAATCCGTTTTTATTCGTGTAACTTCACAGCTGTGAGTATGGGGATACGAGCTCTAATGTTTTTTGTTCAGTTAATAAATTACGATTTGCACAAACCAATATGGAAACAAACACATTATCTTCAGTCTATGTCTTGCAGAGGGCGTTTGCTGATTGGCATTGTAGAATAATAACAATGTTTAAGACAATGTAAAACACTCAATCTGGTGGTTTAGATTGATTAGATACCTCACCCCTGGATCACTTGACCAACTAGAAAAGGCCATACGGAAAGGGTACATTTGTGGAGCAATACCTGTAAAATGAGCTAAGAATCAGCTTTCTAGGACAAATAGTTTGATCTGTAGGGAGCGTAGCAGAAACCTGTCGTACCAACAAGTACAAGAAAGTTCTACAACAACAACCGATAAATAAAAATCACGATTCCAGCTCAAGTCTAGATCTTCGACGTGTGAAATCGGAACTGAATAAAAGTTTGGACACACCAAGTCTAATAAAGCTGCTATACTAAATTTGAGTGGAAAATATTGGAAGACATCATCGAAATTTCGGATTTAACATGGGCGGTTGAGGCCAAATGTTAAAGTAAAGGCCAATCTACCCCAAAACCACACTTGTTAGGGATTCCCCCCAAGCTTTTCGGCCGTGTGAAGTCGTGATATCAAACATCAAGCTCTTTCGCCAAGCTAATGCCACCGAGTAATAGTTCGAAGTTTAAATGAAATATATGCAAATTGGTGACTGAGCAATTTTCAATTATTTCATTTAACGTTTGAAATATTAGTCGGTGGGATTAGCTTGGCGAAAGAGCTTGGCGTTTGATATCACGACTTTCCACAGCCGAAAAGCTTGGCGGGAATCCTTAACAATTGTTGTTTTGGGGTAGATATCAGTAATTTTGTATCCAAATTGATGAAATCCATTTTTTTTCTTAGTAATTATGAAAATGGAAACGGCAATCTAGTTTTCTGGTCCATTTCTTTTTCTTCTTTTTTTTGTGTGGTGGGGGGGGGTCGTTAGATTTTGAGGACAGCAGTCACCTTTTTTTCATTTGATTAACATTTTTATTAGCATTGCAGTATCTCCTTGCAAACGCACGAATTTATTTAATGTTCAGTTTGGCATTGTTGCATAATAACAATGTTTAAAACAATGTAAAACAATCAATTTGGACGTTTGCAGCTCCCTAACCCCTGAACCGCTTGACCAATTAGAAAGGTCCATATGAAAAGGGCACATCTCCAGAGCAATACCTGTAAAATGAGCTAAAAACCAGCTTTATTCACCGCATGGAAGAATTTATTTTCGTGATACAAAAAAAGCGTTACTAGTAGTTAGTAGTTAGTAATTAGGCAAATATCAACGTTATTCACGTCGTTTTTTCAACAAGAAAACGTTAAGCTGTGTTCTTAATAGTGACTTTTATGTTGTCAGGCGACCAAAGTCTCCCGATTAAACAAGTTTCAGCCTTTTCTGCCGCATAGTTATTTATCCTCAGATGGCTGAAAACAGCCAAACTACCTTTGCAGTAAAGACACAACGTGTCTAGTGGTCGCCATGCTCATATATACGTATTATCTGGATGTTATCATTTATCTTGGCGGGTGACACACTAGCGTGTGTCTTGATTTAATTTGCTGTTGGATGACAATAAAACAATGGTTAAAACAATAATTTTTCACTTACGCGCCACTTCAGGGCCATGTATTTCTAGCAGCAACCTCTCTTTACTACAGCACTTTCCCTGTACTACTCTTTTTCTGTGTGCCAAAATTTAGATTTGCCAACTTTTCCTAAGGGTCTGTTACTAGACGTTGTGTTATAATACCCTATGTGAAATAACATGGGAGCCGCGTTGTTAGCTGGCTAGCTAGTTACACAAAATCAGGGCCACGTCCTACTAGAGGCAACCCCTATTTAAAAATAAAAGTACTTCCCTAAACGACGCTTTAACTGTCTGCCGAAATTTAGATTTGGCAACTTTCCCTAGAGAGCTGTACAGGTGTCTTTAGTTTGTTAGTTACCAGTTGCACAGATGAACGTTATTGAGGGCATGTTTCCTCCATAAATGACACGTTTCCATACTTTAATGTTGAAGTTTTTTTCATTACTAGACCCTGCACACCTGATTCTAACGATTTGGAAAGATTTCTACCGCAGGGGGAATTTACACCAGTAAGCTGAAATCATGTATAAGCTTGTGACAGTTAAAAGAAACAGTCCGCAGTTAGCCGCCTTTTTACATCTGACAACAATTAAGCTCTAAGAACATTATCATCTACTTGGCGGCAACACACTAGTGTATGTCTAGATCAACGTTATTGAGGGCACTTTTTCTCCATAAAGGTCACGTTCCCACTACATTGATGTTTTCTTCATTACTGGACCGAACACACCTGATGCCAACAATTTGCACAGATTTCTACCAAATGAGGAATGTTCAGCTATAAGCTTGTTACAGTTAAAAAAAAACACAGTCTGTCGTAAGTTTAGGTTTATACTACAGGACGGTATCTTTCACAGGCCATCTACTCTATCTTACATTACACCTCTTACATCTGGCAAACAATTAACCTCTGACAACAATTAAATTTCATTTACTTGGCGGCGACATATTAGGTTTGTCTAGATCAACTTAGTGTTAAACACTAGGGTGCATCTAGACTGAACCTCCCTCCCATTCTTAGGCATGAATTTTTGGTGGCCGTGAGCCACTGAATAGTTAGTTTGCGCATGTGCAGTAAGGTATAGTTTTCATCTCTTGAGATCCGTGTTAAGGGATAGTTAGTCCCAGTTGATAACCTTTTTTGGGAAAGGTGGCCTGTTTTCTTGTTATGCATTCCTAGTTTAAAATATTGCCTCGCCCGCAATTTTTTATGGTAATGTCATTGAATTAATTATCATCTTGGTAAGTAATCATTGTTATTTATAAAGCTATTATTACACATATAGTGTTAGTTTTAAATTATTGGTCACCTAACTGGAGTTAGGGTTAAAAAATGACATGCAGGTCAATCAGCCTAACTAAATATTTATAACATGGTTTTCAACAGAACTCTCTAATAGTACAGTATGATGGACATTTTATCAGTTGTGTAATGTTAATTAGTTTTGAAAAGTTATTACAATTAATTTTAGCAGTGAAAATATCTTTAAAAAAAATAAGTGCATTTTTGTCTTCGCTAACAAATGGTTGGTTGGGATTTTAAAAATCACCTTAAAAACCGAGTCTCGTAGTGATGCAGTCAACTTTGTCGTCTATGTTTAGTACAGTAGAAAAAACTGATAATTTAGTGGACTGAGCAACAGTGGCTTCTAGGTTACATCCAGGGACGTAAATGAACATTTTTACTGAGATGGGAGAAAGTGGAAATTGTTAATTTTCCAATTTAGCGAACTTATATAGGAAAACAATGTTTTCTAATAACAATTAGTACCTAGACGGAACAATGAAAGTCACATCACTCACTCTTTTTTAGTCCTCCTTTATGAAGTGCTTAGCCACATTTAATGTTATTTGCACGGTAGTAAAGCTATGAACTTAATCCACTAGCTGCCATGTTTCCATCTGTATCTAGCGCGATGTGAAGCCAGGCGAAAATAATTGAATGTAGTACGCGTTAGTAGCCTGAACCAACTCAACTGACCTAACCTAATCTAACCTTATCAGTGGCGTAAATTACTTGAGGCCAGTGGGCTTTAAAATCTCTGCAAAAATCTCCGTATTCGTTATTTTGTTTTTAACTTTCTGTCAGACTGCCATAGAGGGAACTGAACCATCGACCTTCGAGACAAAGGCATCATCCCTGCTGCAAAGTTGCGCTGATACTGCCATATTGATCCAAGGCCAAATGTAGACTTACCATAAAGGCGCGTCAAGTGGGACATGAGCAGAGGATGCTCGAAATATACTACACAACATTCAACATAACATCTCTCTTATTTTAAATAAAAACTCTTGACCATTCTTGATTATTCACGAAATAATAATAGTAATATCGTTTGGAAGGAATGACTCTTTAAAACGTAGACTAAAACCATCAAGACAAAGGCTGTTAATAAGGTTCATAAAAATTACTAATATTTTAAAAGAAACACTGCGTATTGCCTTAGACTAACGGCACGTATTGCTAGGCTAAACATGCTCTCAGTCTAAGGCACGAAAAACCTCTTCACTTTGATAGACCCTCTCAATCCAAGCTTCATTTGTTTAATTTTTTTTTAATTTATTTGTTTATTTTACGAAATCAGAACGCATTTTTTCGGATTTACACATTCCGTTGAAAATGTTGCTCTTTTCCTTTATTTATGATGATTCTTCCCAATTTTAGAACAATTGCAAGTTCCTATGACGGCGAAGTCACTGGTATTTTGGTTCATTTTAATTTGACGTCACTGTAACCATAGGTGTTGATTCTATGGTGACTTGGGTTGTTCGTCACTCCAAAATTATTTAATTAGACCTATTGCTTTACTACCTGTTGTTGGAAAAAATCATAGCAGAATATTTGGTGACTCAACGACTTCTTAACGAACTATACAATAATAAGTACACAATAATTCTGTTTTCAAAAAAGGGGTTTAAACAAAATCTTGAAGTAAATGATCAGATTGCATCAGCATTAGAGGTAGAGTATGCAGAGTGTATCTTTGTTGATCTTCAAAAAAGCTTTTGACGCCTTGTAATAGAGGTATTCTTAAATATAAAATTAACGTGATTAAACATGAAAATGTTTAAAAATTGGTTAGCTATTTATCAAATAGAACCAGTTGCACAACAATTTATAATGGTATTAATTAATTGATGTCAGTAAATGATGAAATACCCGTAGGCTCAATGCTAGGCCCAGTTATATTTTTTATTTACGTAAATAATTTAAATGAGACCAATAAACTGAATGTTATACTTTTTGCAGACTACATTCTTTACTTGGAAATTCATGACTCTTATTACAAGATTGATCATAAGCTAAAGGTACACCCTCATAAAATTCCGTGTGCCTTATAACAGCTACGCGCAGATCGCTATTCACGCATTTACAGTGCTAAGGTCGACTGGGGTCGTAGCTGCTGTCTCAGTTGGCTTTGGGAATAGTATACTAAATAGCATCAAGTTAAAAATTGTGTCGTCACAAAATGAAATGATTCTCGTATTTTAAAATCACAATTTATAATTTTCTAGACTAGCGTCTTATAATTTTGCTTCGGCGATCTATTAGAATATTAATTTTAATTTTTGCCGCATTAGTCTTTTAGTTTTTTGGTCTCATGGTAATTATTAGAAAATTAGTACATGCACACATAGAGATGAAACGTCATGATTATTGTGAGCGCGCATAAGATCACATGCTGAGAACACAGTAAATAAAGTTAACAATTATTCAATAGAAAATCTCCAGACGCCACATTATAAAACGAATTTTTACCAAGGGATTGACTAACGGTAAGTAAATAGACCTTTGGGGCCGTACTTGATGGGGTGGATCAAGGAAAATGGCGCTGGTAGGTATATCCCTTTAAAAGAAGGACAAAATTCTATTCAAAACTCGTGTATTAGAAATGAACTGTTTTCCAAGTATTGGCAACAATCGTTTATTTTTATTTTTTATTACAGATAATTAATAAGATTCACTAATTAAGTGGCGACAGCATTGAATTGCAACCATCATTGCTCGTTGATTATTTAGCCTTACTTTATAAAGATTTTCAGGTAAGTATGATTGGCCCAGTAAGATTGTCTTAAATTAGTTTTTCTGTATTATTTCAAAACGATAACGTTCGGAATTTCGTTTTCATTTTGTTGATATTCTGTGATGTGGTGTGGTAATTTCGTGTGCTCCTTTTGGCTAAGGCATCGCAGTGCTCAGCCTGGTTTTCTGCAGAAGCTGATATGGACGATGACTGAGTAGGGAACCGCGGCAAAAATTCCTAACCGTCTGTTCCAACCAGGGTAGTGTGAAATACTACCAGGATCCTTCAGTGACTGTGGGGTCTACTCTGGCTTATTTAGGACACTATCTCAGTCCCCTAAGATGTTCAAATTTTCAGGTCCCTCTCCCCTTACCCAGCGTCTTTCTCCTTTAGAAAGAGAACAAGAAAGCAATAAATTTATAAACAAACCCGTAGAAGCAAAAAAGTGTAGGTAAAATTTTTTTAAGTGCAAAGCTTTTAGGTAAAGTCATTTTGAACCAACTTTCAGTAAAAGAGCATGCTGAGGTTATTTTTATATTGGACCTTTTTTTTCCTGGTTGGACTCGTTTTTTTTGCCCAATTTTTTCTAGTCATTCTCTTTTTTACCATTTTATGCCCCTTTCTGACCCTTTCCTGGACTTCTTTTGCCCTTTTTAGGTTTTTAGGCTCTTCCTCTGGCTGCAGTGTACAACATTTATTAGTTCGGATAACCAAAATAGGGGATTTTTTTTTTAAAGCAAAAGGGCATTTTTTTTCCAAAAAGGCCGGGGTTCTGCTTCCCCTGCCTCCGTCCCCAACTGTGTACGCCATTGAAAACTAATTTTCGTAAATTAAAAATAGTCCTTTCATTTGAAAAAGATAATATTCCTCGACCTTATGTATGTCCCCGGCGTTCAGGGCTTCGTTCTAAAATTCTTCAGCAGACCTGGGAATTTTAGAACACCCTGTATGTTTATTAATAGTGAACCTTATTATAGTCCGTCGATCCTATTGCGTTCGATAATTGTTTTGATGACTCCTATTGTGCGTGCTTCAAAACACTAACTTGTGACACAGACCTTTTCCGATGACAACAATAAAGTAAGACCATAAATGCAAGCGATTTACAATGCGACTGTCCAAAGGTAATAAGATCGACCTTAAATTTTCTAAAACTAAAATACACGTAGATATATTTGTCTGAGGAAAGGGGAGTCTAAAAAGGGTTACTAAAATACGTACTTCTATTTTTTTTTAGTTTAGTTTTGTTAATAAGCTATTTGATGGTATGATTGAAATCAATCACAACTATTTATTTCTAGTGCTCTTCTGTTGGTGCCAAGTGCTCAATAAAATATCAGTTTGATGAAGCAAAAAGCATTATTGTGTGTGCGGCGTATCTTGAGTCCTGAAAGTATTTTATGAGCGGCTACGTCTTCCTGGTGGGAGCGCCTTTAATCGACGGCCGCCATTGTTTTTGTAACCATTCTGGATATCAACAAGACACTCTGCTAACAAAAACGTACAAGCGATTATCTTTGTTCGTTCTGCAGCGAACTCAAGATAGGCCGCGCACACTTTAGTATATCATGGTTTAAAACACAAGAAACGTGAAGAAAAAGCACTCAATATTTCGCTCGCTAAGTGTGCAAACATTTTCAAGAGGACGAGAAAATAAGTGTCAACGTGTGTACATGTAGTACAAGCCACTGAATCTAGACATTATTCAGTGCATTAATACTGAGTGCATTTTTTATTTATGTTGTTTGTGTATTAAACCATTCTGTACTAGTGGCTTTGGTTTTACCAAACTGTTATATTATAATTAAATTGACATTTACAGGCTGATGCACAGATATCCAACCATGGACAATACTATACGGGATAGGTTCATAGACTGACCAGGAAATATTTGAACACATAATGGTGGGAAGCCTAGAAACGTTCCTTCTGGGTTAAACCATTAATAATTTTTATATACGAATACAAACTTAAATAATATGTAAGTTATACAGAACCGCATAATTATGTGTACTGCAGTAGTGCTCAACTGTAAAATCACAGACGCAGTTGCATTTTCTAGAGTGATGAGGATGATGTTAGATGACCAACTGTTAAACAGTTAAATACCTCCCTGACTACTTACCATAAAATGGTTGTTCTGAACTGGGGCTGAGATTTTACGAATAAATCCAGAAAGAGTTTGTACGAAATGGTATGCCTGTACAGGGTTTATGAATCACCCAGAAAACCACAAAGTACGGGGAACACAAAATGGTGTGTAAGTCACATGGTTATCTCGATATTATAAATCGTTGCCAGTATACGTACAATAAAAACTCGAAATAGCATCGTAGTCTCTTCACATATTTTTACCAAAACGATTTGCTGTTTCAGTTATAGTGTCATGAAGATTAAATTTACCAAAAAAATCTTTATAAGGACAACTATTTGTTTGGTACAAGAATTCTCCTTTGGTATTATGCTTTTGTTGCAAAATAACTACCTGCCAAAATGCCATTGTGACAAAATACGGCCACAAGAATGCACCATGAGAGTGCCACCATGACAAAACGATGTCACCTCCCTGCAAAAATGCTACCGCTCAAAATACGCCATTTTTAATACTATGCTATTATACTCGGCTAGTTTGTCATGTTCCCAGCCGAAACCATGATGCTAGTATGCATGGTTACATTTTAATTCTTACTGGACGAATTTTATTTATGCCAGAATACGTGTCTCAACTTCAGAGTGCTGAGGCTCTTGGACATAGCCAATAGAATAACATTAGCAAAGAAATTTAAAAAATCTAGCAGCAATACTAATTTTTCTACAATAAAATAATAACGGTAAACTGTTAATTTTCATTTAGGTTAAGCACACAAAAAACACTGAAAAGGTTTTTTAGGTAGAACAGTCCTGTGTTTTGCCACCATCATTTCCTACTTGATTGGAAATAGCATGGATTTTTTCGATGCAGTGTAAAGAAACTGAATAGGGTATTTTGGTATACGAGAGATAATGCGTCAAGCCGTAACATATTTAAAAAATGGTATGCTCAAAAATTTCCCTAGTTGCAACATTTATAATTGTATGGTACAAAGCAGACTGCCATCATCTGCGTCTTCACGATAACTTGTGAACCCATTGTCAAAATTCATTTGAAATTTTGCTCGTGCACTCCATGTAAATATTGCATATTGTTCAATGATGCCACAATAATTTTAATCTTTGAAAGCCCCATAGACTCTTTGCTCAGCAGAAAATGGCTAGTGAAAAATTGGGAAGGCCTAAGTACCTTAACATTTACGCACGAATGCATGGTGATCTGAACATGGTCGTTCTGTTAGTTTGGGGGCTGGTTGGGTTAGGGAAAATGCATGGGATGTTACTGAAATTCGCACCGAAGTAATTTAAATTTCGTTTCATTTTTGTGTTGTCCTATTTATTGATTTCCTGACTTGAAACGGCAAATTATACGACTTTTTTTGGCACACTTGACGTTTTTGTTTGTAATTTTGCATTATTATTAATCAATGAAATGATTTGTAATAAAATATAATGAAGAAACGTCTTGACCTCTCCCCCCGCCCCCCCCCCCCCCGGAATTTACAAAATACAAACTG
Source organism: Lithobius niger (assembly GCA_023313725.1). Taxonomy (NCBI): domain Eukaryota; kingdom Metazoa; phylum Arthropoda; class Chilopoda; order Lithobiomorpha; family Lithobiidae; genus Lithobius; species Lithobius niger. The sequence goes on along the minus strand of JAHWFP010004881.1, from coordinate 196,542 downwards.
AGTCACGAGCAGCTGAAAACGAGAATTCCACGTCCATTCTCATCAACTCGTTATTCTTCTAGGATGAGGGAAGTGTAGATGCCATGAATGCAGAGGAATAACATTGGAAAAGCATCGGTGATTGGGCAGTTGAGCTAAAAAATCTCTACCAAACATGTATTTTTTATTTAGTAAATATGTAAGCATTTTAATTGTTTATTTATTTTAAAATAATGCACTGTCTTCTTATAAAAGTTTACAATAAATCGTTTTCGTTTTCTATAATTGTTAGTTTTTAATTATAAGTATTTTTTAATGTGTAGTTTTGTTTGTTTTGTGTTTGCTAAATCCTCCTGGGGGGGGGGGGGGGGGGGCGGCCGCGGGGGGGAGTAAACAAAATTAACCAAAATTTTTTGCTATGACGCATTTTTCCACTCAGCCATTCGGAGAATGATCACCGCTGTTGTGAATGGGCAAATTCTGCCAACAACACGCATTTGTTAATTGTGGTTTCGAATGACAGAGGAAGAGTTATTGTTGTGGCTTCGGATGGGCCAGATTAAAGGTTATTACACCACGACTGTGACGTCACGCTAACTCAACACCTCACTAAATGCCAATAGGTTACATCCCGTTTACCGTGACCGGAAGTGTGCATCATTGCAAAAAGTGTGGGTTATCAAGGTACCCCACACTTTTGCCGATAACCCACACTTTTGACACTTCTGGATCATGCGACTGGGAATGCACACACCAACAATCAAATACAGTATCCCAAAAAAGTAACATAATAGTAACATAATTTACACAGGGAATTACTTAACTTGCCAGAATATTCCGAATGAAATTCTGTCCCTGCTAACTCTTACATGTCTGGCCCATAACTAAGTTTATTCATTACGTCTAACTCTCCCCCTCCACAAACTAAAACTGAATGACCTTCATTCATACCAATACCCCCTATTACCGCACGTTTTGAAACAATTCTCAAACTACAAACGCACTTACATTGCCAGAATGTCCACAATGTGTTTTT
>JAHWFP010004881.1:172572-190131 GCA_023313725.1 Lithobius niger | reverse complement strand
CTACTCGTACTTTTCTCGTTCGAATCAATAGGGGTTTGCTATTCTACGTACTAGAACTAAACTAAGCAATATCTCGGGTTTGCTTTCTTACATACTACAGCTAAGGATCATCTCGAAGCCACTAGTACTTTCCTGGTTGGAATCAATAGGGAGTCTAGAGCCTTTTCCCCAATAAAGATCTAGAGATTGATTGAAAACCGATTCAAACAGATGAGCATTAGTTTCGTTAGAATACATTAGGCAACGAAAAAATTATTATTACAAAAATCGTAACTCATTCAAACTTCCAAAGATGTTGACTCTTAAAATATGAAGAAAAAATTACTATACCATGGACAAATTATATTTACGTTCATTATTATTTTTTTAATATGGTTCGCCCACATTAACGCATATTATATTTACTCGCATTAAAAAAGCAATAAGGACCGCAACATTCGTCCTGCATGCATATCATCATCGTCTACCATTTAGAGAATACCTACTGTAGTATTTCAGCGTTGTACCAATTTTATATGAATGCGGGAGAAAAAAATTCACCAACACATCTCTTACCCGAAAAATAGCTGACATTTGTATTTTATTGTTATTAAATCTGGAAAGACATAATAATGACTTTCTAACCCCATATGCAGGACTCGATTGGGCAAAGGCATAATGATGTCTTTCTGTACCCATTAGCAGGACTCGATTGGGCAAAGGCATAATGATGACTTTCTGAACCCGTTATGCTGGACTCGATTGGGCAATGTCGTAATAATGATTTCTGAACCCATTATGCTGGACCCGATTCGGCAAAGACACAATAATTACTTCCTGAACCCATTATGCACGACGAAATTCAGTAATGACATCCATGCAAGTCATTCGTTCGTTCAAGTCTTGGTGACAACGTCATCTCCATGAAATATGAGTCCATAAAAAAGCATACGGAATTAGAATTATAATAATTTAAATTATGCAAGTTAATTAATTACTTGTATAATTTTTATAATTTGCGTATATTGACTTGAACTATAAGAGGTTCACAATTTTATGACAGAGGTTCATGTATTAACTTATATTGCAACATATTGTCGTTAATTTTAAGCCACTGTGTTGCAGATACGTTTGTAATGTTCGCTGATGACGAAGAGCTTACGGAAAGAAGCGTTTCTGTCTATAAAGCTACCATCCAAATCGTCTGCTTTAGAACTAGGTAAGTCTATAATTGAATCTAAATGATGAAATTTGTTCAAACTTCATGCTTTCACCATGTAGAAATCCTGATAAGTACATAGTGTTAAAGTACATGGATGAAAGTAGGAACTTTGCTCCCCCCCTTCCTCCTTTTTATTTGTAAACAATTTGCTAAAATACAATAGCAAGCTGCAGATAAGCCAGTGCACTAATGTCTTTACACTACAATAATAGTTTGAGATCGGCATAAACCAAACCACGAGGTGTTAAGTCTCGGATCAGGTAAAGGATGGTTATCGAGGAAATAAGGGAAAGAATAATTTTGGCGTTTAATGTGAAAAGTCTGGCATTTTTTATTTGAAATGAGAATTTCCAGCCAAGAACGCTGTCTCTCTCTATGGATAGAGCCAGACTATCGGTGGCAACAAATTATAGCAGAATCGGGCTTTAAGTCGGTGACAAATTTATCACGAGTAAATAACTAAAAGTAAGTGTCCCAGGGCTGAACCCTGCAGTAGGCTACTCCGGTAGTAATTGTAGAACACGAGGTGGAAGAATGCAACACTGTTAAAGCTCATGTCTTTTTCCACCAGAAACGACCGTAATTATGGCAAGAAGCATTCCCCTACATTTTGTCATCCTTAGTTGGCTGTCACATGAGCAGACATGCCGTCAGATGATAAACCATTTAGTAGTGCTTGTGTTTGCGTTCAGCTTCACCATGGCATGGTTTTGGTACGGTATGGTATGGGAGCATGGCATGCATGGTATGGGTTCCATATTGGTCTTTATCAGTCACGTGATTAAAAGTGACTACCCCAAGGGATGGCAGCGTCACCTGGCCATCGAGTCGGCACGAGCATTTAATTACTCTCAACTCATGTCGTCTGCCCTTGTCACACGAGATAATTTACCTCCTTTGTCACACAAGGTACAGGAACCGGAAAAATTTTCAGTTAGACTCATTGTGTAGACAAGCATTGCTGGGTAAGCCTTGTGGGACGGACAAGACGGCTGCAAGTTGTGCCCTATTAAAAGCACTATCCAAGTTTGGCACTTGGCTTCTCGCTGCAGTCAAGTAGCGGTGGTTTTGGCCCGTTAACGAATTGGTGTGACCAACCCAACGCATTGTTTCCTTTTGAGGAGGAATTTCCTCCTGAATGACAATACTGTCACTGACCACTTTCGGTCCATCATGTGCTAGTGGAATGTCATCATCTTTAGGGTGTTCGTCGCCATTTCCTTCTTCCACATGTCTTAGCGAGTTAGTAGGAAGTTGACTGTATCCTACCGTCCAAGGTTTACTAATGTTTGCAGGAGATTCGGTAAGGTCTAGTTCAGGGTTTGTTTAACATCTCGGTAATGTGTGGTGCAGTGACAACCCGGACCACTGCACTGTGGCTGAGGTTGACGCTAATTACCTAGCTGCGCCATTAAACGTCAATCCCCCATTCACTGTGTTGAAGTCAAATTAAAATGTTAATTGGCACGTTATAAAGCCAAAATGTTCACCAGGCCTTGTGCCTAATTATGTGTTTTTTTCGGAATGTTTTAACTCTTCACTCATAGAGGCTTTACAGGGTGGCTAATTAAAATTGCACAACCAGAAAGCAATTTTAAAAAACGGTAGATATCGGGGAAAAAACCTGTTCTTGAACCAGCATCCAAATCCAAGTCCGAAAAAGTAGATCCTATTTTTATTTCCAAAAATTTGGAAATTTTTTCCAGCCTCAGTTTGGTGTAGTCAGGATGCCCCACAAATGTAAAATGTTTTATGCACAACATGTGCTAAAGAAAAGTTTACATTAAAAAAATTCTTTTCTTATACGCCTTAACAAAAGGTTTTAACACCAAATATTACATTTGCCCGTTTTTTACGAGCCAATTTGTATTCTACATAATGATTTGCGATTGAAACACCAACATTTGATCCATACGTGGCATTTTTCAAGATGTAAAACTTGGCAAAGGGATATTTAAACTACACGTCATGGTCAAAATTGCTCGTACGAATAAAAACTCCGAGTATAACCAGAAAACCTATCAATTAGTTTGAAGCCGTTATCATTCAGACAGATTCACCTCGTTCTAGGCCACTTACAATAAAGTGTCCTATGTATTACAGTTAAAGGTCTTTTTACGGTTATTAGTAAATTGGCAGCTCATTGGTAAACAGCGTCCCTGTAATTAAGATAAGCTAAAGTTATCCATGAATAATGTAAGTTGTAGATCTGTGGTATTGTTGTGAATAGCTAGTCCTGTGGAAGAGGGCACCACTTGTTGTGCTGATAATTGAAAGCCGTGCTGCCAAAACCTACATTATTAGTTTGAATTTTCTTCATGTTACTTTATGCTGTAAAAGTATTTCATTATTTCGTCTACGGGTTTACAAAATCCGTTAGGAAGTAATCTTGTATGTACAGATGTTGCTTCTTTGTATTACTAGGAAACAGTCTCTGGGCCTGTTGCAGGCTGACCAGATTGAAACATCAAGGCTCTAAGAAGTTCCATGGCTAGTTCGATTTGTATTGACGCTCCATATATATTCTTAGGTCCCCACAGTATCACCAAATTGATATGGGTTACTGTTTATTGAGGGGCACCTTTCATCTCATTTCTTAGAATATCTGAAAATCATCTATACAGTAAGAAGGGTTTGTTTTCCGTTTAACAAATTCACCATATGCAGAAATTGCTTGCTTTGCTCACTCAATCCGTTCACCTCATTGATTCAGAAGCGTAACTGTTTGACCATCTTTTAAAACCCCCAGGTCTTTATAAAGATTCCGTGCTTCCTTCCAATCAGTTAAAGTCAGTATCATAAACATGAATGTGCACAGCATACGTTTTTCTCAGGTTTACTCTGCATTTGGAATTCCCTACCAGAGATGGTAGTAAAGGCCCCATCTGTTAACATCTTTAAAAAACAGTTTTGACAAACACATTAGTCTTGTGACACCACACCTTATTGTTTTTTATTACTCTAATTAGAATTATCTCTTAGATGTTGTTAAAAGAAGATCAACTTGGCCTAATGCTGTTTAAATTTCACTTTATTATACATAGCCAATGCTTTTTTTTTTATATATGTATACATATATTTCTATTAATAATTTAAAAATATACTACACTAATTCGTTCTTTCGTTTTTTTGTTATTTTGCATTGTTTATGTACATACATAAAAAATATCAACGTTATATTATAGGCTAGTCAAAAATATTTTTCTCAAAGGTTTTTTTTCTTGATGTTGTTGATGTTTTTCTTGATGTTGTTGATGTTTTTTTCTTGGAGTTGATGCGCTTGTGTTGTTCCGATTTATTCTATTTTTACCTTTTATTTATATATTTTTCTCTAAATTTGTTGCCTTTTTTTTGTATTATTTACTGTTGCCTCCTGTTTTGAAATGCCCAGCATTGGGCGATTTGACAGTTAATAAAAGTTAAGTCAACCAATTTCGAGTTCTACAAGGCGTGTTGCAAATACTAAGTATGACGAAGAGTATGTCGTTGTTTTAGGTGTTTTCCATAGAGCCAAGTTACTTAAAACCTGCAGGTCTATTTATTCCGTGCTTCAAACCAGTTGAAGCCAACCAATTGTGAGTTCTATAGGTGTGTTGCAAATACTAGATATCAAGCAGAGTATGTCGTAATTTTAGGTGTTTGTTTGGAACCATGTTGCTCTCTGATTTATTTTCTGGTCCAGCTAAAGTTGAATCAACTCTGATGTCACTAAACCGTTGTGAGAGCTGTTTTCTCACGTATCTAAGGATCGAAAAATCAAGTTAGAGTGACGAAACAGGCCTGTCAGAAACGTGATCTGTCAGTTGGTGCAACTCTCACCTTTGTAAGGGCTTAACTTTCGGAAGAGTCAGCATCTAAAAATAGACGCACGTACATAGTGTATATTTAATGATGTAGATGTATGTGTAATTGTTACACAGAGAAACGTGTTTATGTTCATTGGAATTAACAATAGTTTTCTTTTAGAAGAATTGAAATCTGTACTATCCTGTGTCAAGGAGTTAAAACAATATCCAATTTATTCCAGGACTAAAGAAGGGCTATTTGAATTGAAGCAATATCTTTTTTTTTATTTCAGGACGAAGGAAGTGAGTTATTCAAATTGAAAGAATATCTTTTCTTTTTCAGGACGAAAGAAGGGAGTTATTCGAAGATCTTCGTTGTTGTGGATGGTGTGGAATTAACCGATGAAGAAATGCACCTAACCACCTTGAGCGACTCGGGCGAAGTGAGCTTTGACCTCAAGTTCGATTTGCAAGAGCATAAAAATAAAGTGGTGAAGTGCTATGATCGGTTTGAGGGCAAAGAATTCAGTGTGGAAACCACTTTTACGGCTCAAGGTACAGTAGGTTTGCATTGATGTTGGTTATTTACCGTTATTTCTTAATTGTGACTTTGATTTCTTTTGTACCAGTATTTATTTTTGTAAGGTAAGTTAAGACGGCAAAGGCGTAATACCTGTAATGCCCAGGAGAAGATTTACGAAAATAAATTATCAAATTGAGCCTTTGATGCATTAACACAAGGTGTATTGACGATATGAGATGGCAAGGCGTTCCATCAGCAGACAACTCTTAGCGAAAAAAAAACGCCCTTCCTCGAGTTTGAATTTAAAGATCCATGCTGAAGTTTGAGATTATGCCCCCGGGTGGTAAGAAAAAGAGAAGGAGTGAAGGTGGTGTTAGAGGCCCTCACAACCATTTAGAATTTTGTACACCAACAACAGATCGCCTCTATCTAAACGAGTAGCAAGGGATGGTACCCTGAGGAGTTTGAGTTTTTGATGGTAAGATAAAGCAGAGAGGGGAGCACAGCGTTTTGTGAAATAGCGAAAAGTTTGCTCAAGGAGTTAAGGCGACTTCTGGTAGTAAGGCCACCATGCCTGGATACAATATTCAAGGTGAGGTCGAACAAATTTAGTGATGAAAACTTCATCATAGTAGAACTAGGTGATGGTAAGTATTTGAGAAGATAAATGCCGGTGCGTTTAGCTTTACACGAAGCAGTAAGTGACTGGGAATGGAATTTCAGACTGCAGGGGTGCTGCCAGAGTGAAAAAATGTGAAAAATGTGAAAATTTGCTAATAGTAAAAAAAATGTAAAAAATGTGAAAAATATGAAAAATACTAGCGGTGGTGTGAAAAAAGTGTTAAAATGCACAAACCTCAATTAAAACTGAAATGATCAGTCCTAATCTTAGGCCGAGAATTAGGTCAGAATTAACAGAACGCATAAAAAATTAGGTACTGAAACTACTACACGAAACAGTAGCCAGACAAGACTGAACTATGATGGGAACAACAAATTTTGTTTTCCAAAAGTGCAAAAATAAAATGCTGTAGAAGTGCTGGCAGCTAAAGTTTATTATGAATTTGTGAAGCTTGAAACTAAATCTGATTTTTTGCCGCTGCTTTTTGTAAATCTTCTCATAAGTATGTTATTAAAACACCACGAGCAGAACTAATTACTTGGGTGCAACATTATTATAACAAATTTTAAATGCATCCTGAAAATAGCCAAACATAAAAAAAAAACAATGAAATTGTAATGAATTTGCAAACATTCCAGGAAGGAAAATGTCTATTTTAAGAATTATGAAACAGGGGTGGAAAAGGAAAACAAAATAGTAAAGCAAAAAATTCAAAGTAGGTTTACGAATGCAAAAAAATGTGGGGGGAAGTAAAAAAGTTACGCGAAAAGTGTAAAAAGTAATAGATAGGTACGCGAAAATTGTGGGAAAAAATGAAAAACAGGAATGTGAAAAAATATGAAAAAGCAGGTATCCCAGGCAGCATCCCTAGACTGTCATCGACAATAACTCTGAGATCCCGAATTTCTTGGGACAGAACGAAGCATTGTAGACCCTATGAAGTATGTGGTAGGTCCTAAGTGTAGAACTTTACACTTAGATTCATTAAATGATAAACCATTTGAGTTGGCCCAACTCAAAATAGAGTCAAGGTCACGTTGCAACAAAACATGGTCATCAGAATTAGCTATGGAGCGATACACCTTAAGGTGATCTGCAAAAAGAAGACAGAGACTGATAACCGACTCAGGGAGGTCATTGATGTAAAACAGAAAAAGGAGAGGACCTAAAACAGAATCCTGGGGAACACCAGAAGTAACTGGTGCCCATTCAGAAATAGTAATTCCAATATGGACTCTCTGTTTGCGATTATCCAGATAAGAAAAGAGAATGTTGTACACAAAATCAGTAATCCTGGGTGCATGAAGCTGAGAAAGAAGAGCAGAATGGGGATCTAAATCAAAAGCTTTGGCGAAGTCGAAATCCACGACATCAGAAGCCATCTTTCTTTCTAAGTAAGAAGTCCAGTGCTCAGTTGCAACAAGGAGGTTAGAGAGGGAGGATCTCCCTTTACGGAAACCATGTTGGGAAGTGGATGATTCAGATTAATCCAATCAGTCAGGAAATGGTGAACAAATTTTTCAAATACTTTAGAAAAGATAGGAAGGAGGCTTATGGGCCTGCTGGAAAAGAACCTTCAGAAATACATTTAGTAAAGATAATAGCTAAAGGGTTAGAAAGAGAAGTAGCACAGTTTTTGATCAACAGTGGGTGGTGCAGGTCAGACCCTGCAAAAGTATCAGTTTTGAGGGCAGAGAGGTGTTTTTAAACATCGGCTGCAGAAATTGAAAGATTGGCAGGGAATGGGCCCTTTAGGGGAAGAGGAGTGTTGCAGCTAGGCTGAGGAATTTGAAAAACTGAGTGAAAAAAGCCATTGAATTCATTCGCAACTTCAACATCAGTATGAAATAGGGTTCCATTAGCACCGCTGATGCCGTTTGGCTTTTTAGAAGTGTGTTTGTTACTCAAATAGGCAAAGAACTTCTTAGGATTGGCCTTGCTATCTGAAAGAAGCTATGTCTCATAACTACGTTTGGAAGCTAAAACAGACGAGGATGCCCTAGCACGAGCCTCAGCACAGATATTTTGGTTAGATATAGTCGGATTAGTTCTGTAGTGATCCCATGCGTGTTTCTTTTTGTTGATTGCTGCTTTTACTTCACGAGTGAGCCAAGGAGGCCGAGATTTGTGTTTCTGCAGAGAGAAGCAGGGAACAACATAATTCCTCACACCAATGAGAAAATCGTCGAGAATGGCCAGTGTAGACTCAGCAGAGATGTCAGAAAATTCGTATTCCCTATCGATAGAAGAAACCATACTATTGATAAATGTGAAATCAGCCTTAAAATAGTTTGGACGTGAGGAGTTAGGAGTTGGTGAGCCATGGCCAGACACTAGGGAAAACAAAATAGTTAAATGGTCACTTTTGTCCAAAGGGAGCAGTGGGTCAATGTTGATAATGTTATGCTCGGAATCTGTAAAGACAAGGTCCAAGCTGTTCGGTTTCTGGCCCCCACGGTAGTGTGTAGGGAAGGGGACATGCTGATAAAGAGAAAGACTGGACACTACTAAGTCGAGGAAATTAGTGGGTAGCTCGGGACCATGCGATGTGTAAGAGTCCCAGTCAGTTGTGGGAAAGTTAAAATCCACATGAAGGAGAGTAGAGTAATTTGCAGGTGGTTTAGCAGAATGGATAAACTCGAGGAAGGCAGTGGCAGACTCTGCAGCCAAATGACCCGGAATTTTATACACACAATAAACTCGGAGGGGCACTATTGAGGTTGCTTGAAGATCACAGTAAAAGCCCTCCCAGTTATTGCAACGAAAAACAATATTGTTCACAGTGAAAGAGGAACGGACAAGCACAGCCACTCCACCCTTCCTTCCGGACAATCTGTCGCATCAATAAACAGAGTAATCTTTAAATGGAAAATTTCCATCTGGAACGAGTCTGTTGCAGTGGGTTTCTGTAATCGCAATTAAGTCGGGATCGTAGTCACAGGCGACAGTAGTTAAGTTCAGGAATTTTGTTGCAAATGGATTCAGCATTGAGAAGTATGGATTTGATGGGCAGGATGCTGGTGTTAGAGTTTTTAGTCTTTGTCTTGAATTTCAGGCTTTTGAGGCCTCTCCTCATGAGGCGAGATATCGGAGAAAACAGATGAAGTACAGGATTTATCATCTTCGTCGAATTACGAATGAACATCCCACGACTTTGTAAGTTGGAGTTCCAATTCGAGATTATGTTGCTTTAATTCTTCAATCTCAGCCTTCAGATCCGATGGAGATGACCAGAGAGTTTCCTTGGTCGTATTTTTGGGAGAAGTGAGGGCAATGTTCGACAGAATACAGCGCTTGCTAGTTGGATGGGTAGCAGCAGGAATTGATGGTGATCCAGTTGCTTGACCAGAATCCACTACACTGCTGGAGGGAAGATCAAGTTCGCAGGGTTGTGCCACAATAGTGGGTGAGAGAGATGGGGTTGGATCCCTTGAGGGCCTTGAGTTCCTGGACATGCTAGGAGAATTGACAGATGGAATGTTGGGAGCAGTGGATAACCCTGCTTGCACCGGACGTCTAGCTGAAGTTTGCTGAGAAGAATTGTTGGCAGGCTGGCGATATCTACTTTTCCCTTCGAAAGGCATAATGAGGAAATCTACTTCCCAGGTATCTGGATTGAGAATTTGATGAAAATGTTTCTCAGCAACAGTCACATAGAATGATACGTATGTGTTGTACTTGGTACGAAGCTTAGCACATGATATTGGCGTAATGTTGTGAGTGCTAAGGAAAACTTCCCTCCTTTGGAAATTTAGCTGACTAAAGTCATTGCGTCCAACTCGACTTTTATTGCCATGATTAGGCTTAGATCGAGAACTGGCAGAAACAGTATTTGTGACAGGCAAAGTATTGGCAGTAGTTGTGTTTATTTTCTTTTGTAGGTGTCTGGGGCCGATGACCAAGAATTGGTGCACCGTACCCAGAAGCGCCTACCGAACTCGTGTTAATTTCATTTTCGGATTTGTTTTCTTTTGCTGAAGAAGCCCAATCGAGATGCACGATTTTGTTTTTGTTTTGAAAACTAATGCTGTCTGTTGTTTTTAAAGCTGGACGTATATATATACCTTTCTTTTTCATTCACGTTTGTCTTTAGCTTAATCTTTTAGGGGTAATTTTTGGCCTCCTTTGATTTATTTTACTCTTGGTTATTATCGAATTACATGTTTTTTAATCCTGTTTCTTAAATACAAACGGTATTTAAATGGTGAAGTGCAACATACCTAACTGAGTGTAGAGAAGGCAATAGAGTATGATTAGTATAGATTTGGTATACAAAATGTTGTCGACATAATAGTAATTAAATACGCAAGTTTAGTATTGTACAGAACAGTCTACCTGAAAGAGCAGTCTTATTTTAATTAGCGAAAGGTGTTAGTGGCAAAAGCCCTACCTTGGCTCATTCATTATGAACAAAATTCATTTTAATGATCTGATGTATTTATTTAATTACCAGCAATCGTACCTGGCTTTGCTTGAGGGTTTCTTCCACCCGAGAGTTTTGTTTCGCCCGTGGTTGTTTCCCAGTTTTCGCTCGGTGTTGCCTGGACGTTCATTGAGATGCGTAATTTGTCTCCAGAATACTCCCCCTTTCCTCCCATCCTCTTCCTACCCTTTCTCTTCCCTCCCTGTGCTCCTACCCGTTCCTCTTCTTCCCTTCCCCCTTAGGTTCTTGTAGTTGAGTTTGGATGGGTAGCTGATTTAATTACTGCCCCTCCCCCTTTCCACCACCCATCCCTACCTTTCTCGTAACTACCCGCTTTTCTTTTGAGCGACCCGAACGTCTGGGTGCTGGTGATATCTAGTGGTCGACTTTCCAGCTCGACTCCTTATCACCCAATTTCACGATATCAGTCCTCCTTTAACAATGGAACACAACGATATTGCAACAATGCTTTAGGACTGAGATGCAAAAGGAGTAGGGATATCGGATATCACGCCTGGATATCACGCCTGCTTATGAATTTAAGAACATCACGCTTGCTCTAAATGTTGAAAAGGGCGTACAGTCTCGATTAAAATTAAGAACAGCACCATGAAGAGCTTGTATTGCTTAAGCAAGAAAAACATGCTTTCGTTTTGTTATTTATTTTTTCTTGTAGCACGAAAACATTATGACACTGAACTGTAAAGGTTATTTGCGATTCAGTAACGTGGAAACTAAATGCCGAAAAGTCTCTTCGAACAACTTCTAAATAAATTTAAGAGAGGTTATCTGAAGGGGCTGCTCGTGGTTGAGTTTCCGTGATATGAACGGTGATGGGGCATTTCGGAATCGAGTTAAAATCAATAAACAAGCGCACAGAACCCTTCACTAAGCAAGGAATCACAATGCTGTCAACAATGACATCTTTGTCGCATTGTCGACGTTTTTCAGCAAAAGAACGTAAGCACGATTCATCCTTTGTTGTGTGCATGGTATACTATTGTTGTTGACTGAGTTCGTGAAATTGGGTGATAAATAGGTTATCAGCCACTTTCCTCGGAGAGATACAACAATGGCTCGGCCCTGCGAGCCTCGACATTGTTATATCTCAATTCTCGGAAAGGTGGCTGATAACCTATACTTAACAGTACTTTTTTCAGCATTTGGTTTGCAATGCACAACAATCACTACATTTCCATAACCACATCGAAGCGCTTTAGAGGGATGTGCACTGTGTCTGTGTCGCCTCCGTGGGTCTTGTAAACACCCGTTCGTGGCGCGTTCTCAAGGCGATACAGAATCCAAAGCGCTTTACAGAGGTGGATCGGGAGTCTGACGAGAATAGTCTTTTTTTCATGTAAACAGTTGCAATCGCATTGATACATTGGAGAACGCCTGGTAAAGATGGCGGACACAAATACGGCACCCACGGAATTTGTCTAGGGGTCCACACGAATTTTAAGTAAAACTGAAAATAAGAGTATGTGACTATGAAGACTACTAAGACTAGCATACGTTTGATAATTTGAGTTTAAGCAGACCTAGTTTGCTACATGCAGGGGATAGAGCACCATGAAATGGGACTTGCTCATTATTCGCCAAAGGGAGGGCAGGAAGTAGAGGTTTTCTGAGCGTACTTGCATGAATCGCCTTCCTTAGCAGAATGGCAATAATCACGGTCTTGCTTCTTCTAAACAGGTACCTTTTTTGGATGTGCATTTCAAAGCACATCGTTAAAATGCGCTGTCTTGTGGCCATGTAAACATAGTGAACGGCTGCTTGACTATATTGAATAAATTGTTGACTCCATATTTTTCACTCCGGGTTTCACTTTTCGGCTTATGACTCGCTCGATACTATCAATTGTTTACTCCTTTTTCCTTTCACTTTTAGTTCTGAAACTTTGGCTTGCATTGTTAGATTTATTTATTGATTGTTCTTTTCCAGTTACTGCATCTACGTTTGTTGAAGCCAGATCATCGAATGAGATCCTAAACGATGAACAGCTTGCTTTGGTGAAATGTGTAACAGATGGCAGTCCTTTACCACCCATGGATATCACTTACTACGAACTAGATTGCCAGATCAGTGAACACCCTCAGCCAAAGTTGCTCGTAGAAGCTGATCACTGCTTTGTTCGTCCTCCAGCTTGCGTTAGATGCACCGTTGTACAGGAAAAGGATGGCTTAGGGAGGGGAGATAACCCGATTGAATCTGAATTTCTCCTCTTGGAGGGAGACTCAAGTTTTAGGACTTCAGCAGTAGGTACGTAACATTCCTAATCATATTCCGGTTTCACATATAAAAATTTCAGCATGCCGGGTCTTCAGGCATTAGTAATATACTCACTCATGCACTAGTTTCGCACGTAATAATTTTACCGTACCTGCTCTTTTAGTAGTCGATACGTTTCATACCCACCAGTATGCTGATTTCACAAATAATAATTTTAGTGCCAAATTAATATAGCCACTCGCATAATGATTTCTCTGTAATAATTTTTGGATGCCATACCAACTCGGAGGTAAACTTCCGTCCGAGTTTGGCCATGTTTACCGGGATCTTGGCCATTTTTACATATGGCATGGCACACTATACGGTAAAATCAAACAGGTGCCCAACCGCACTGCGAAACACGGTTGAGCTCTCAAAACGAAAACAACAATGGTCATAAGCCTACAAGGTGGGGGAGGCAAGGGCTTCGATTTTTCTGAAGTTGTGGGGTGGGGGATGAAAACGAATAGACAACCAAAATTTCGTAATTTAAAGTGGGTGAATTCTTAGAATGTGGGAGAGGTCAGGTTATTCTCCTTACTGATGTCTTGTACCCGCTCCCCCTTTGCTTTGTAGTTGTCGGGGGGGGGGGGGGGCGGGGATTCAACCAGGCCGGTAGGTCAATATGGCTGCCAGCTCCTGGTGTCGGCTATTTAGCCAGCTTAAAAAGCAAGCACCCGAAAAATGTGCAAGCTTGTCTGAATGTAAAAAAATATCGTATAGGACTAGTTAGCAAAAACTTAATAAAAATATTGAACTTATTATAGTATAGCAGTTTCAGGTATATTTAGAGGGTAAATACGTTTAAAAAATGTGGGAACAATAGTAGAAAAAAGTTCACACAATTTCGAAAAAAGAAAAAACGTGAAAATATTGGTAGAGGGTGTGAGCAAAAAATCTATTTTCAAAATAAAAAACAGTACTGAGACTCTCTGTGGAATTCATTTCACTTACACTAATACCATAAAGGAAGCAACGAAAATTTTGACACCAGTAGAATAATAATAATAATAATACCAGGAATTTTTATAAAGTAAAGTTTTAGTGTTCTGAATGAAGATACATATTCAGAACCAATTCCCTAGATTTTTCACACGCAAAGTATGAAATCTTTTTTTTTTAGTATGTGTTTTTCGCACTGCAGACAAGCTTTTACAAATGTTTTGCTTTTAAAATGTAATAACAATGCAACGTGCTGATTTGGAACAACCATAACGATCAATTAAAATCCCCCAGCTATACAAAGTAAATAAACAAACCTCGTTTTATTTGCCGTAGTTGTGAGCAGCGCGATGAACTTGGGTAGCGAAGGTAACACTTGTTTCCCCCCCCCCCCCCTCATGGACTGAAGAGGGCGTAAAAACCTTACCCGATTTCAATTGATTTTGTTGTAATGGTTGTTTTAGTATTTCTGTCACTTTAGTTTAAGTGTTGGACTGTATTATTTCTTCTTGTGGGGGAAGAGGGGGCAGAAATTTTGATTCGGGAGTAAATTCGCTTTGTGTGTGTGGGGGGGGGGGGGGGAGGAGGGCGTGAAAAATTGCCAGTTGCGCCTCCAATAAAGAATTTCAAGCTATGGTCCTAGTTGTAGGCTTCACTAAATCACTGAGCGATTCAAGTTTCCGTTTCGGCGTCACGCAAAATAATTTGAAATCTGATTCTCGGATATCTTTTGTTTGGGTTTGTTCGTTTGGATTTCAGTCTTGGCTTGGCAGTCAAGTTGGAAATGTGGACTTCCAAACAGTGGTTAAGGTCACCCTGAATACAGTCACCTTGCAGTAAGGTCACCTTGCAGAGATGTAAATTTCTAATTTAATTTTCAAGTTGAGTTTGTGTCCATAAAGATATGTTGCAGACAGGAGTTCTGTTTGAACGAAGTTTCAGTTGGTCCATACAGCAACAGATCCGTCAGTGAATTAAGAGCAGTAATTTTGAGAATCTGCTGATTAATTATTGTTTTTTTTAAGTGTTTCGAGTCTCACAAAAAAAATTCCTTCTTTTTCATCACAAAAATTGTTTTTCATCACTAAATGTTCTGTCTACAGATATATAATAATAATAATAATAAGTTTGTTGCAAATGCAACCGGAATGGCAAGGACCTAGTGGACACTAACTGCCATCCGATGTTAAAACTAAAAATTTTAAATTGCAAAAGTAAATCGCAATATTTATTATTTTTTTATTGCAATAGATAGATCTTCATTATTATTATTGTTTTATTCAATTAAATTAATGGTCATTTTCTTTGCATTTTGTGATTCCGTTCTTCATAATTGCAATAAACCTCAAAAGTTGGTTAGCTTAGGCAGGGTGTAATTCCAAAAATGAAGCAAATTTGGACCCATGCTTATCATGAATTTTTTACTTGTTTTCATGGGAGAAATCAGCCATGCAAATCCACTATTTGACACCGATTTCTGAAGGAAACAAATAAAAATAATGAAAGTTTAAAGTTGATGCTGAGAATAGTAATGTTGAATATGAATATCCGTCCGAACACAAACAACATCACGCGCCGGGGGGGGGGGGATCACAGAGTTTGCCAGTGTGAAAAGGCGGGGGGAATCCCTAATTTTGTGACGTCACAACTAATCAGACTACCAACCGAAGTAAAAAGGGCGGCTATCAGTTGTCTTCCGCTTCATTGGAAACATTGGCGTGAAGGGGGTGGGGTTGCAATTTTCTAGGGGGCTGTGACATGAGGATGGCAGTAAAAAAGGGAAAATTTAGGGTGACATCATTTGTATACAGTCTCTTAAATGTTATTTTTTGGGTTGTTTTCAAATGCAAAGAAATATGTTTTGTTCCTTTACTAAACGTTTTAACATTCTTGAAGGGAGGTCTTTCAAGAAATTTTTGTATTATCATTACTGTTTATTTAATTTAATCAGTGGTCATTTAGTTTAGAATTCGTGATTCCGTCTACCACGGCTGTAATAATTTGAAAAGTTCGTTACCTTCGGCGAGGTGTAATTCCAAAACGAAGCAGAATGGGACCCACGTTTATTAGGAGTTTTTTACTTTTCTTCATGGTAGAATTCAGCCCTGAAAATTTTTGACAACTATTTCCAAACACCCTGTATAATGTCCTATACCACTGAATGCTGGCGATTGTTGTCTGACTTGGGCATCGTACTATTACAATGTTGTACACCATTGAATGCTGGTGACTGTTGCCAGACTTGGGCATCTTAGTACTACTAGGGCCGTCATAAGTTCCACTGACAACACAATGGAGTGGGCTCCGCTTTCTTTGCTGTTTGGCTGTCAATCAGATCGGATCGGATTTGCCTTGTAATTTCTAAACAATAAGAGACTGCTCCTTGGGGTTTGGGCCAATGGAAAGGTGGTGAAAAAAACGTGAAAATAGTGTATGCAAACGTCCATATCTGTTAACGAAAAGTGATAATATTTTGAATTTGGTTTATTACCGCCTAACGCCGCCTGTTTTATCATCAACAATCAATCTTTTAACAATCGGATGCCTTGAACAATTAGAAACGGCTTCTCGTCTCGTTGTTGTTTTGATCTTGGCTCTTGCTGTTGGTTCATTTTATCCCCCTAATGGTTCCTCGATCCCATGTCAGATTCTGAATTTTTCTTTTGATAAACCTTGTCCGAACTCCCGTGCTACTGCATGCAAAGTTTCGTTTTAAGAGTTCTTGTGGTTTCGTGTGATGCACGGCCTAAGATTACATTGGAGTGTCTTCATAGCGGAGCTACGCTCCAATGATGTCATGTATGGGTCTGGTACTGTTGCCCAACACTCGGTTGCCCGACAGTACTTTTGCCCGACGCCCGTTTCCCGACAGGTCTGTTGCCCGACAGTGATGTTTGCCCGACAGTGATGTTTGCTCGATAGGCGAGTTGCCCGACAGGTTAGTTGCCCGACAGTGATGTTTGCCCGACAGTGATGTTTGCCCGACAGCGATGTTTGCCCGACAGCGATGTTTGCCCGACAGCGATGTTTGCCCGACAGCGATGTTTGCTCGACAGTGATGTTCGCCCGACAGGTGTGTTGCCCGACAGTTTTGTTTGCCCGACTATGAGTTGCCCGACAGGTAATTTATTAGAAATGTACAAAACACACACCATCCTAAAAAATTTCAATAATGCAAATTAACAAAGATGATATTTTCACGAGGTAGGCGAAAAAAGCAATATCATCTCATTGGTTTCAAACTATAATTTTTTGTACACGAGGTTAGGGAACCGAACGTGCACATACGTCACCGCATTGGCACTGCAGCGTCAATGCGTGTTAATAAAACGCACGTGTGCATTGATTGGCTGCGTCACCGCAGCGGCACCGCAGCGTTGACGCGCGTCCAAAAAACGCACGTGTGCACCGGTGCTAAATGAGAATGCTGAACGGGGTAAGGAAAAAATATTAAAAAAAAGTAAGGGGCGAGAGGCGAACCGATGGTGCAAGTGAAATGAAAGGCGGAACCAAAAAAAAACCACACCCGGGCCGGGGATAAGCAGGTAAAAGTGAAAAGTAAACATACGGGCTGGAGGAATCGTAGGAACCAGGGAAGGCATGGGGAGGGGTGAAAGGTGAAAAGTATGAAACAGACGTTTACTGAAAATACAAAAAATGAGTTTTACTTTTCTTTTAATGTGGTGCGATATTTTTCTTATACATCACTGTCAGGCAAACATTACTGACGGGCAACTCGTATGTCGGACAAACATCACTGTCGGGCAACTCATCTGTTGGGCAAACATC
>JAHWFP010004881.1:157849-172172 GCA_023313725.1 Lithobius niger | reverse complement strand
GATATATAGTTTGTCCGTGTCTAGATAGATAGAACATTGCAGGAGTAAAATAATATTCAAGGTTTGAGCTATAACGCCAGGTAAACATAATACAGTGTTTTATCCACAATAACGTATTTCTGAAAATTATTGAAAACAATGAGTTTTTTCTTTCCAAACAAGTATCCATACAAGGTGGGAAATATTAAGACCATAAAAAATTCTACTACAAAAACGCATTTTATTAGCAGTAATAGAAGACTTACATTCTCAGCTTTTATGAATAGTTTTTTGGAAACGAAATCTCGTGGTCTTACTTTTAGCCTTCCTTTCAAGGAAGGATTTTTTTTAAACTTCCTTATGACCTAATGACAAAAGTGCAGAAATAAAAAATCAATTGCAAATTGGCTTAACATTTTCTTTTTCACCTTTTCAGGAAGAAATCGCCCAGGTGTTTTAATCATTATTATACCTGTGTTGGTTGTGGCGGGTAACCTTGTATGAAGTATGTATGAAAACTAGGTCTTCATGGAGTTCACGGTTACGGCTATAGGCAATTGCGGGCCGACAAATTTCCGTTTTAGATTATATGATCAGTTTAAACTTGATTATTATTTTGAGGAATTATTATTGCGGTTGCCATATCTCCTTTTGAGATTGCACGAGTTCTTGCAGTGAATTAGGAATGGAATATAATGGATGGTTAAATTTTGTTTATGCATTCATGATCAGTGTGTAAGGGAAGAAATATATCTTCACTGGCTTGCGGGCAATAAGTATTATGCGCTGATAAATTTTATTTTTACATTTATTCGATTATGCGAATGCTATCAGCACAGCACTGGATTTCAATAAGTATTGTGTGCCGATAAAATTGGTTTTTAAACTTGTAACCGTAACCATACACTTTAATACGCATTTTGTTTTAAAATTGTGAATATTAAGTATTACAACTGATATATTGTCCTTCATGGATTTAGGAAACAATCAAATTGTTGTATTAATCCCGGATACCTTTGTGGGCAGCAATAATTCAACCTGTCGTGACTTTGGTGAATCTTGTATTATAATAATTGATATTTTCCAAGTTTTAGATATCTGATGTACGAATATCCTTTAGAGATTATATCATTGTGGAAATAACAGCGTCATACCTTAGATAATGAGCAATAAGTGTTACAGACCCACAATTTGCTCAGATTTAGGACCATTGTGCTGACAATGATACCAATCTTGCTTTGGATTACGGTCGATGAATATTATAGTCCGACAAATTTCACTTTTCAAATATTACATGACATGTATCTTGCTTCTCGATTGCCGCTGATAAATATTACGGCCTGAATAATTTATCTTTTAAAATGATATGACAATACATGTATCTTGCGTTTAGATGCGGGTGATAAATATTATGGTCCGATAAATGATCCTTTTTAAATTATACGTATTGTATCAACGATGATATCAGTCTTGCTTTGGATTATGGGTGTGAAAATATTAAGACTGACAAATATCCTCTTTAACTTTATGTTTATAATAAAAAGAGAGATATCATTCTATCTTCGGATTACGGGCAAACACTCGAACCAGTTTCTCTTCCATATTTATTGTTTAAACATTGACATCAGTCTTGCAATGGATTAACACAGGGACTGGCTATTTTCCTTTTTTAGAATAATGTTCGTTGTACAAAAAATTTCTTAAACTTGTTTTGGATTTTGGGCGATCAGTATTGCAGGCCAATAAATTTCTTTTTTTACCTTTAACATTATGAAAACTATGCACTAGATTATTACGGGCTGATAAATTTCCCTATTTACATTTTATGGATCGTAAAAAATAAAGATCTCTTGCGTTGGATTACTACAGACTGTATTGAAAGCCCATAAATTCTCGTATATTATGACCATTGTCCAAACAATGAAGTATATTTTGTGTTGAATTTCAGACGATGTGATAAATTGCATATTTGACTTTATCATCATGTGCAAATGATCATGTCAGTTTTGAAATGGATTACAAACCAACAAATTTTGTTCTAGAATTATGTTCTTTGTGCAAATGATGTCTTCAATCTTGTACCAGATTACGGGCGTAGTAATGTCTCAGGCCGATACATTTTCATTTTTAATTTATAATGAATATAAAGAACGATGACGACAAAAGCATGAATATAATAAAAGTCGTGAACGAGTTTGCTTTGTCTTATTACACCATGTTCTTTACCGCAGGGGTGCAGAAATTATGAAGGTGTTCATAAAATATGTTGTACAACTGGTGTCACATTTTATTTCAACTTGAACACATTTTATGTGAATTTTAGCTTATATTACGAATAATTTTGCAGATCCTATTAATTTCTGAAAAGTGGTTGCAACCCAATTTTTTCTCTTTTTTTTACAGTGTGAATACAAAAATATACACAATTAACAATTTCATTAATGATGATGAAGGTGTTGTGGGGCAAGATGGATTTTTGTTAGTAATTTTCAAGGGCGGGATTACAGAAGTTGACAATGTTACAGATGACGAGCGAGAATAAGGTGACCATATTTTAACAAAATACAAAAAAAAAATGATTCACTGACAATGCGGAATTATGTGGTCATGCATTTGGGCAATCGCAGCACGAAAGCTAAAACTCGTTCTGTTCAAAGCATTAGGCAACAAAAAATACCATATTTCGATTTGGTAAACCAAACTGGCTGTTTACATGGATTCGTGACAAATGAAATAATTTCGCTAACATAATTTTTTTTAAGTATTATCGATTTACTGGTACTAAATAATCCCCCAAAAATAGACAAATTGATAATCTCTATCCAAAACAAAACTTGTTAAAGATCCCCTCCGTGTTTTTTGATGCCTGAAGTCGTGATACCACATGGTAAACATAAACCCCATCAAATACTACAAACATTAAAGAAAAACCTGAAAACTGTACAATAACGAATTTCTTTGTTTATGTTAATTGATTTATGACTCGACGGCAAAAAAAAATCCTAACGGGATTCTTTAATAGGTTTTGTTTAGGGCAGAATACATAGACACGTGATACTGTGTTGCAAGTCGAGGCATGACATATTTGCACTTAACTGTAAGTCAGTGCAACTGGCTCGCTGTGCTAGTATTATGTCTTAAAGCCTAACTGCAACTTGGAAGGATAAATAGGTTTTTCTTAAATCTTCCTTGGTATTTTTTGAACGTAAAGCCAGTGTGGAGCCATCTACTGTTGGCCTGCACTTGAACAATGGGATTCAACTGTGGCCGTAACATGTAACACTTTCTTTTTCACGTAGAAAGCTGAACACTAGATTTTGTTGCAGTCCATCCATGTCACGCAAGAGTAGCATAGTCACAGACTATGGAAGCACCTGGAAGCATAATCACAGATACATTTTAGGATAATGGTTGAAAAGAACAATGCAGTACAAAAGCACACAAATTTGAAAGCAATGACTCTCCTGAAAAAAAATTCAACCATGTGGAAACTAATTTGATCTACCTAAAATCCTAAGTAACGTTGCAAATTCACAAGTCGCTAGTGGATGACTGTTGCTTTGTCTCGAATAGGTTAAGGAGGAAGGCCTTCAACTACGAAATTGGTGGCAAGGATGTTCAGTATAATGCCAACTACATACCGTAGCAATTTTTGGTCTTAACATACCAAAAAATTACATGAAAAATAACGGATCACTTACAAATAAAGGCCAAATTCCTTCCCTTATGGCATGCACACCTCACATTCACTTTAAGCATTTCAAACTAACACAGTATCCTTCTAGAGGAACGTTCTTTAATAGGGTGGAGTGTAGAAACCTTTTTTTTTTTTGGAATTTGTCATTGGCAGAGTGTGAAGAAGTGTCTCTTGGACATCGCTATCGCAGCCAATTGCATCATTTCATCACTGTCTGGTCATTTCTTGAAGTGTCCCAATTGCATCACTTCATCGCTGTCTGGTCATTTCTTCAATTGCATCACTGGCTGGTCATTTCTTGAAGTGTCCCAAATGCCTTCAAGTTGAACATCGTACGGCAATGGGTGGATTGGCAGAAAAGATAAAAAGTCATGATATTACCGGTTTTAAATTTAATCTTAACATTATCTCATTTGTAACACAAATATACTAAGAATGACAACCGTAATTGCAAAGAAAAAATTTCTGCACAATAGTGTAAGTAGTAGTAGTTATGGGCCAAAAAGGTCATTTTGGCTTATTTTTCAATGCTAAATATTGTTAATCCCACAGTTTTTAAGAAAAATACAATTCTTTGTTATTACGGTATGGTAACGTAGTTTCTGAGGGAATCGAATGAGATAGTCTTCAAAATTAGATTTTAAAACAGTCAAATTATCATTTTTGCTTTTTTCGCCCATCCTGCACAATGTTGAACTAGGAGGCTCTTGAGGCATCATCAGACATGACCTGTTGAGGTACCATAAGACATGACCAGGTGACACACCATAAGACCCCAGAGTGATGAAATTTGTAGCGAATTTTTAACTGAAACTTAGCGAGCGACATTCGGCACGTTTGCAAGAAGTGCAGACGACCAGCTTGGTGACCTTTGGTACGTTAGCAGTACTGTGAAAGTTCTGATATACACCCAAAACCAAAACTGGTGTAAATTTATTAAAAAAGGGTCGGCCTTTAAAGAAAGTGGCATCTTTCAACCGGAGAAAGGCCTCCATGGTTAATTCTAGGTGCCAAGTCAATCGCCCCGAATAATACTTCGTACATTATTTGAAAACTTGACGATTGCTACCGCGAGTAGTAACTTTATACTTTTCATTTTACTTTCTAACTATTAGTAGGTGTGATTAACTTTGCTAATGGAATTAACCTTGGCTGCCTTTCTCTGGTTGAATGATATCACTACCTGCCAATTGGTTTTCCTTCCTGTAATAATACTAATAAAGGCCAAAAACAGAAAGAGCTGCAGACAAACCAAATTACAACAGAAAGACTTGCCCGGAATTAGCGAGTGAAGCTGAAATTCAGTGCGTTTGCAAGGATTGCAACAGACCAGCTTGGTAAGTCAAAGTATCCCGAATTAAAAAAAAAACCCAACTCGTTTGATGTTTAAGGTAAGGAACTCAAACTTTCCTGTAAGGTTTCAGGTACTGCAGTGGTGCTGTATTGTTTAGATGATGTAATGCCTTACTGCTGTTTTCAACCATTAGACACGTAAATAAAATTAAAATCATATCCCAACTTTCAACTTTATTGTAAGATTAATATAGTACTACAGACTCGCCTACTTATTCATGTCAGGTCGTCTCCTTTCCGTTCATCACGCACCACTTTCCAACATTCATATTCAAGACATTGGTACTGGTATTTCATTTTTATTTTCAACGATATTTCCAGGTTTTCAAGGAGTCGCACGAACCCTGAATTTCTTAAACTGTAGGTCTGTACTAAGCCCACTAAGATGATGGTTTTATGTGATTTTTCAGCGAAGTCGTTTAGCCAAGTAGAATGAACCAATCTGACCTTTCGTTTTCTAAATAAAAGTAAAAACTGCAAAAACATGTGAATAAAGCAGTATGGTTTCGCGTGGATTAAACAGTGCAGGAATACGGCGGTATATGAAACCTTACAGGAAAGTTTGTGTTCCTTTGCGGTTTTGACTTCAGAGTAGTTAAACCTTACTCCAACATCAACACCAAATGAGTTCTTTTTTGTTTTATAATAACATAAAGCGCCCAACCTTAGTTCCAATTATTAAGTATTTTTGGCATTAATTTCTCCGCAGAGAGTTGTTTGCCTCTGCGCAACAAAATGGAGATTATGCTTAACAATGTTCGGCAAACCATTATCAAGACACTACGATGTTTCTTTTGTGGGTTTGTGAAATTTGGATGACTGTCTTAATGCCTGCTTAACACTATCGCACCCTTGTTTTGTGAAGTGATACTAAAATTACTATATGCGATGGAATCATTTCACGAAAGGGTAGAATTACTAGGAATTTAGTGAACTAGGATCGTTTGGCGGTTCCAAATATGTATCAATGCTTGGCAAAGGTCCGCGATGGATTCTAATGTCTTCTTGTAACGTGTTTGACACTAAGTCATTGATCTATGAGGTTACAGCACCGACAACAGCACGGCTCTCGAGAAGTATAGATATTCCGACAAATTTAATTGCTACCGTGCAAACAATACAAATCAAGTATGGGTGATATCTAGACACATGCTAGGGCATCACCGCCAAGTAATAAGATCACGGCGACTGTAGACATCCGATTGTTAAGAGATTGATTGTGGGGGCCTCAACGGGGACCCCCAGGTTCTCGGACAGATCAATGTGACACCGCTTGTATTGGGTATTGAATGTTGGACTTCCAGTTTTTGAAGTAAATTTCTTGTAGAAGTTGTGACATGTCTGATCAATCTCCAAAAGCATCTTTATTTTCAGCCCGGACGTCAGGGTCATTGTTGGAACGAAAGCCTTTGCAAATCTGATTTCACAGTTTAAGTGCCTTACAAATTTTTCCTATAGTTGTTAGGCAATGAGTGCACATGTGTTCCAGAAAATTTGTCGTAGGGTTTCCGTTGTGAGTTTAAGAGCACGAATTCCGAGGTTCTGCACCTTTCATTAGGAATAGTAGCAGTTGTACTTTTACTGTAAATGCCCACTTCCACCCAAACGGATGATGTTTTGGTAGAAGCGGGCATTTACAGTGAATTTACAGCTGCTACTATTCTTAATGAAAAGCACAGAACCATGGAATTCGTTCTCTTAAACTCAACAGTGGAAGCTCTGTAACGAATGTTCTGGGACACATTCACGCTCCCACTGCCTAAAAACCTTTATTGACCAATTGCTCACATGTAGTTTAATGTCGTATGGAAACTACCAAGGTACAAAATGTGATGTTTGCAACTCCCTGGTTAATTCCATGATAGCTTCCTACGCTTTTCAGTAAAGTGTCTCATCAAATGCGATGACTGTTGATGTTGAAGTTTTTCTGATTCTTGCAAGTATCTACAAATAACTATGGTGTGTAATTCTGGAGCAGGTATGGCGATGATCGGAATCAATCCAACAGTTGTCTGTGGCAAACTGTAAGATGAAATTGGCGTATTAAATGTGGTTCATGCAGGGAGTACTTGTTCTTCTGAACTAGTTCTGTACATAACAACCAGAGGAGATTAGGGTTATTTGACTGCTGTCTCTCGCTTCATTAGTGAAACCATTTTGGAATAACAACTGATTCCAGAAAGTGTGGTGCCTGGTGGTGTTTCTGATGCATTTGGTAGTATGGAGTTGATGAAACTTCATAAGTAGAGAAACTGATAACTTAACCTTACTTTTATCTAGAGGATGTATGCCTTGAACCTGGAGATCCACTATGGAATCCAGTGTGTCGCGCCAACTTAGGCAACAAACATCACATCAATTTAATTGTCGCGGTTGTAAACCATTGTAGAGCGACGCCATTGCGTCAATGTCTTATATCTTGAAGCATAGTTGGGCACATTTCAGGTACTTGGGGAAAAATAATGCGGTACAAAAGCTTAAATTGTGTTGAAATCGAGAGCAATGTCCCACCTGACAAAAATTAATTCGTGTTTGAATGCCAGCTATGCTGCTTTCAATGCAAAATCTGCCCCTCAGTAACGTTGAAAATGTGTTACTACCTAGCTAGCTAGTCCGCTCTTCCCCATGTTAAATCCCATAGGGTGATTATTCATCGATTCCGAGATAACGGGAAGGCTTCCAGCTATGAAATTGGAAGAATTGAAATTGAAATACGAACTGTGTATCTTTTATGGTTTGGAGCCTGGGTGCGTAACAGGGAGGGCGTGTAAGTACGAAAATATTGTTATAAGCATTGTTAATATTGTCGGCATCGTCTCTCATTGGACAGCCAAAGTTCCGACAATGAGAACGTGTATACTGACGTACGTGCCTAGGCACACACTAGTGTGTCACGCTAAAGCTAAACAACGTTGCAAAGAAATTGTATTCACGTCCAATTCACGAAAAATAAACCAAGTGTAAAAACAAAGCAAAATAAACAAAGCCAAAAACTGGTAAGGAGGCCACCAAGTTGAGAGTGGTTCGGCCCTTCAAAGGAGTGATATCAACACACCAAAACAAACTAAATACAACAAATTACAACAAAATTAAAACCAAAAGAAAAGCCAATATAGAGGTGACTAAGTTGAGAATAGTTCGGCCTACAGGCAAAAGGTAGTAGCAAATTGTTGAAACTCAATTTCTTGTTGACGTGGCACTTTATTGCTCATCTGCACGGTAGTGGAGTTAAGTCAATCCACCCAAAACCAAACCTGGTAGAAAAACCTGCCAAGTATCCAAAAACGGTCGGCCTTTGAAGGTAGTGATATCATTCCACCAGGGAAAGGCCGCCAAGGTTAATCCTATTAGCCAAGTTAATCGCACATATTAATAGTTCGAAAGGTAAATGAAAGCTAGAAGATTGTTACTAGCGGTAGCAATCTTAAAGTTTTCATTTAACGTCTAAAGTATTATTCGGTGCGATTAACTTGGCTAATTGGATTAACATTGGCGGCCTTTCCCTGGTGGAATGGTATCACTACCTTCAAAGGCCGACCGTTTTTGGAAACTTGGCGGGTTTTTCTACCAGGTTTGGTTTTGGGTGGATATCACAACTTTCATAGGACTGTGAACGTACATAAGGTTACACCGTCTGTTTAAGATGCTTCAATCCCATTTTTGCACACACTAACTAACAATCGCTGATTTCGTTAGCTTCGCTCACTCAATCAGCGCATCCCCTTCAGTTGTTTTGTTTATCCCTGCAACTTCCCCTTAATTTTTCAAGATTTCGTTCACATTTAGTCATGCAGAAACCCCCGAAGGTCGCTGTTGCTAAAACAGCAGCACGCAAAGCATTTTTTGGGGGGGTTATTAACAAAAAACCCATTAGCTCGTGTATGCTCGTATTGTTGCGTAACCATCATCTAACGTTGATCCCTTTATTCTTACGCAATCCACGGCAACGTTAATGTTTTATTATTTTGTCCTTCGTTACAGTTCAGTTTTTACTTCGTCCAGGCTTTTACAATAAATCTAAGGACCAGTCTTGATTGTTCAAGCCATTGTTGCTTAAAATCTTTGATTGCAACTTGGAAAAGAAACGAAATTTAAATTCGCCGGTGGCAAATTTCAAAACCCTCCCACGCATTTGTTCTGACCCCTACAACCCCCAAACCAACAAAAGGACCATCCTCAGATCACCAAGCATCCGTGTGCAAAAATTCAGGGACGTAGGCCTTCGCAATTTTGCGCTAGCCATGAGCAAAAAGTCTATGGGATTTAACATGGGAAAAATCTTATTAGCTAGACAGTAACATAAAAACAACGTTATTGACGCGTCTTTTTCTCTATGATTGGTGGACACTCATCCTTTAAATTTTAGTTTTTCTTAATCTCTGACCCTTCCCCTTACATTTTCCACAATTTGAAACATTTCTGTCGCATTGGGATTTATCCTCAACATGCCAAAATATGCTTTCAGTTGCTTACAGTTAACAGACATGTCTGCTAGTGAGCCGCCTTTTTATCATTAACAATCAATTTTTAACAATCGGATGTCTACAATGGGATGATCTATTGTTACTTGGCGGCGACACACTAGCGTGTGTCTAGATACACAATTAAAAAAAAGGAGTGATATCATATCAAAAACCAAAACTGGTAAAAGGGGCTGCCAAGTTCCGAATGGTTCGGCTCTTCAAAGGAGTGATACCAACACACCAAAACATTCGCCAACTTAATCGCAACGAATAATACTTGGACGTTAAGTGAAAACTTGAACATTGCTACCGAAAGTAGCAATGTTCTAGTTTTCATTTAACCTTCAAACTATTAAGCGGTGCGATTAACTTGGCGAATGTTTTGGTGGTGATATCACTCCTTTGAAGGGCCGAACCATTCGGAACTTGGCGGCCCCTTTTACCAGTTTTGGTTTATGATATGATCTGGGTTACATGGAATGTGCCTTTCCATCAAGAGTTACCTCAACTACGCTGGAGTTATCTACACCAAACTGCAGAAGAAGTTCAGGAATAAACCTTTCAGGCATAAAAACATACCCAT
Organism: Lithobius niger; assembly: GCA_023313725.1. Taxonomy (NCBI): domain Eukaryota; kingdom Metazoa; phylum Arthropoda; class Chilopoda; order Lithobiomorpha; family Lithobiidae; genus Lithobius; species Lithobius niger. The sequence goes on along the minus strand of JAHWFP010004881.1, from coordinate 162,097 downwards.
TAACTAAGAAGAACGAGGAATCGTATTCTGCAATGCTGCTTTCTATCATAGCTGATGTAGTGTCCTACAGTATGTAAATGTTGAAGCGTAGCTTTGGATCTGGTACCTTGATAAATGGTAAGGCTAAGTCCAATGAGATTAGACGTTGGCATTAGAAGCTGAAATATAACATCTTGTGCTATGCGTAATTCTTTAGTTAGCCGTATTAAAATAACATTGATAGAAGAGTACTGATCGAATCCACTCGTTAAACGTTTTAAATTGCAAGAACTCGTATGTCAAACGTGGTTTGTGACATCAACGCTCCTATCAGTTTAACATGCTTTATAATGGTACACAAAAAATTACTATCAATTTAAAAAGTTGATACAAGAAGTTCTTTCTGATGAAATAATAATAATATTAAAGTCAATTTACCCTGCAAGTACGCAGGGATGGAATTGGAAGGGGAGTGAGCCACTAACACCGATCCAGGATGAAAGTTAATAAGAACGAGGAAATCAGACGGGCCGTTTGAGAAAAGAGTGTGATTTTCCTTGGATAGTCTACAACGAAACAAGGCCAAAGAGGGAGCATTGACGGTATCAAAACCCACGTATCCTCCACGGATGATGAAGATTGTGTACAGATTTCAAGGCATCGAACCATCAATCCACGTATCCTCCATGGATGATGAGGATTGTGTGGAGATTTCAAGGCATTGAACCATCAATCCACGTATTCCCCACGGATGATGAGGATTGTGTGCAGATTTCAAGGGGGAGTATGCTAGGTTGGTAGCTCCTCAGGCATCTTTGTTGCAGGAGAGAACCACTTAGTGAAGCTTCAAGCACCCCTTAGTAGAGATTTACCTAGGAGTTGGTTTCCCCACATATCTCGGAGAGAGTTTAGTGGTGAGGATGTTGATTTCTTTGCAGTAGATTTTTTACATGACTGAAAGATCGTTATGGGAGCTTTAGGTAAACCTCCTCATATTTTTTTTTGAAAACCTGGATCCCCATTCATTTGGACGGAAAGGTGCAAAAATGGTGGTATTTAAGAGGCTAGTGACTGTAAATGGGTTTCATTCGAATTGGCTTTTCATCGAAAATTCTGAAATCGCAATCTGCAAGAATCATTATTTCACCAATTTGTTCCCGTTGTAATAAGATGAAAGAAGGCACTGAAGTGTTTTTTGTAATGACATCATGAGATGGAATGCTTTGGATGAACCGATTTCTGACCCAGAACTTTTAAGAATTGCGTTTGCTAATGTGGCACCTGCTTTACAGGCAATGTTATCGTCTTACTCTTTTTCATGCCTTTACAAACTTAGGGACTTATAGTGTCCGCGGCCCATCTTGAGTTCGCCCCAGAATGAACACAAATAATCGATTGTATGTGTTTAGTCGCAAAGTGCCTTGTTGATATCCAAAGTAGTTACAAAAAAAACAATGGCGGCCGTCGGTTAAAGCCCTCCAGGAAGACGAAGCCGATCAAAAAATAAGTGCAGGGCTCAAGATACGCCGCGCACACTATAGGTACGTGCATAACGACAAAAATGTAGTGTGCTTTAAAAGAAAGGGAATTGCACAATACGGCTTTTTCACTGGTTTTCAATAGACATTTTGTCATTAAATTTTACCCATTAAAAACTAATATTATTGTAAATTCTAACATAGTAATTAAACTCGGAAAACTCAAAATGAGAGACTTGTCAGCAAATTGAAAGAGTATACTTTGTTCTTAAATATGGACATGGAAAAAAATCCTACACCGTAGACAAAATAAAATACAGCTGTAACAAAAATGTGTAAATACTTACAAAATGCTTCCCACCGTCCAAAGTATATTTTAACTATATAAACTGCGATAAAATTGTGAATCCAGAATTGTGATCATTAAAAAGGATCTCGTATGTCTTTTTATTTTAAAACTGCATGTACAGCTACATTCGTGGTACTTACTTGCTGTCAGCTAAATTTCTATAAGAATGGTGTGGTTATTGTCATCTTACCATAATAGCTATTAATAAATGCTATTATCGTAATGGTAAATCGATATTGACTTGATGCATAAATTGCTGTGGGACGACCCAGTTCCTATTAAGTTAAGTGTTTTTTAATTATATGTAGTGCCTTTGTTGGTAAACTAAATTAATGTTAATTTTATACAAAATCTATGCAAGTTCTTATCTAAATGTATGCCTTTCACTTACAAATTCAACCCATTTTCTTTGATAAATGCAATGCAATGGTAGACCTCAGTGAAATCATACAATAACTGTAGGAAAGATAAGCATTTATTGAAGCGCAATTCAAGAATGGTTTATTACAGCAACTTCTATTTAGTTCTTAAATACAAACAAAGCCTTTACTGTAGATTTGAAGAGCAATTCTTGAATAAGTTGTTACAGCTAATTGCTGTTTCAGCTCCCAAATACAGACGAGCAATTCTCGAAGTGTTTGTTACAGAAACTGGCATTTCAGCTCCTAAATACAAAGAAAACCCATTATTAAAGATTTAGAGAGCAAATCTCAAATGGGTTATTACAGTAACTGGCGTTTCAGCTCAAAAAAAAGAGTGTGAAAATTGGAATCTCGTTTTCGGAACCAGTGCAGATTATCAGTGGGGTTTCACAGGGCTCGGTTTTAGGGCCATATCTGTTCATTTTATATTTAAATGACTTGTGTTGCAACCCACTCAATGCAAGTCAAAAAAAAATTTGCTGATGACCCAAAGCTGTACTCTGCTATTGTAAACTTGACCTCAAAATATCAATTGCAATACGAGACTTTGTCTCTCGTTGGTCTGTGGATTGGCAGTTGCCTATTTCAGATGATAAAGTGAAAATCCTTTCATATAGAACATTCTAACAGCTCGCACTGATATGTTTTGAACCAGACCACTCTTCCAGAGTGTTTGTTACATTAACGATATCGGTGTTTGGTTTGACTCTTCCTTAAAATCTACCGCCCATTGTGATCACGTGGTGGCAAATGCTTATCGTTGTCTGGGAAATGTGAACCAGATTTTTAATTCTGGCTGTGTAGAAACTAAAGTCTGTGCTTTTAAAATTTATGTTTGCCCGCGTTTGGAATATGCTTCAAAGGTTTGGTTCCTTTACCTGTTGCGAGACATTGACCAGTTGAATTGGTGCAGCGTCGTTTTACGAAATGGCTTCCTGGCCCTGCACATCTGCCTTATTATCTGCGTTTGAAGCGTCTCGAGCTAGCTTGAACTGCGCCGTCTTAAGGCTGACCTAATTTTAACATTTAAAATTCTGCACAGCTTTCTGGAGATAGATTTACCATTTTTTGACCTTAACCATGTGAGCAGGACTAGGGGTCATACCTTTAAATTACTTCTTCCCTTGGTCAGACTTAATTGCTGGAATACTTTTTTTCGGTTAGGGTGGTCCCAGTGTGGAATGCTTTATCTCAGCGGATCGTTACGGCTGCTTCCGTCAACAGCTTCAGACGTCATCTTGACGAGTTTAACTTTGCCAAAATTTTGAAAAGACCCAATTATGTTGTCATCTGCTAGTTGGGTGGGGATTGTTGGACTGGTGTATGCCCAGTAATGCCCGCTTGTTCCTGGTCATGTCTTTCCTGGTGACTAGCTTTTTTTTTATCTTGATTAAGATTGACAATTGGTTTAGGCCAAGCTTTAAACTGCAATACACTTGTTACTTTTTTTATTTTAGAAACATTGACAATGATTTGGCCTTACCCTTCACTTGTCCATCACGTTTGGCCGTACCATCAGGGACCATTGTGTCCCTGGTAGGTCTAACCTTGGTGGTAAGGCATTCATGACCCCAACCCAATACCATCTACCCTTCCTCTACAGCCGGGCCATCATCTTCGTTTTAAACTTATAAACTCTTAAACTTTTGTAATTTATAATTTTTTGTTTTAACTTCGGCTGGCAGTTACTGACCACCACGTCCTTGCCATTCCAGTTGCGTTTGTGACAAACTTATTATTCTTATTATAAAATACAAGCAAAGCCCATATTAAAGAGCAATTCTCGGATGGTTTGTTCCAGTAACTGGCGTTTCAGCTCCAAAATACAAACAAAGCTTTTATTAAAGATTTAAAGAACAATTCTCAAATAGTTTGTTCCAGTAACTGGCATTTTAGCTCCGAAATACAAACAATCCCTTTATTAAAGATTCAAAAAGCAATTCTCGAATGGTTTTTTACAGTACCTGGCGTTTCAGCTCCTAAATACACCATTATTAAAGATTTAAAGAGCAATACTCGA
>JAHWFP010004881.1:128087-157449 GCA_023313725.1 Lithobius niger | reverse complement strand
TTTTTTTTTTCTTGGAGATATTTCAGACAAATTAAATAGCTAAAATTGTTATAGTATATGAAATAATCACAGAATGAGATAATTGAGATGAACCTTTTGAGATAAACTAGATAAACAAAATTTGAGATAAAGGAGATGAACAAGATCGAAGATTAAAAAGATAAACAAGATATATAAATTAGATAAACAAGATAACCAGATTTGACGTACAGCAGATAAACGAAACTTGCAAGGCAAGGGATAAACAAGCGTTTTAGATAAACGACGTTCGACTTAAATGAGATAAACCAAAGTAGAGTCAATTATCAGATGAACAAAATTTAGGTTAGATGTTTAATATTTTTTCCTAATATGTATCCCAATCGTAATTCTGTCACTAAGTTCTCTTCATCAGGCGTCTTCCAATAAAATTCATATCTGCGGCTTTATTTATAGTGTTACTATTTGGGATTCTCATATTCACATAATCTCTTACAGTAGCATTAAACTGTTCTTATTACCCACTCTACTACTGCTTATTAGGAAAATTTAAACAAAGTTGGGTACCTTGTTGTTTTCAGTCAGCAAATAATATTGATTCAGTTGCGAGATAATGTCAAAAATTCCAACAACAATACATTAAAATACCTTTTCGAAAGACCCTTTGCCTGTTTAATACCTACATGTTAAGACATATTACCGGCAATTCAAAATCAGTTAATCAGTTTTGATCTCTAGGGGACAGCAAATGTCCCAATAACAACAAGAATACAGTTCTCACATTAAAATAGCTTAAGCCTTATTTTAAAGTTTAAAAATTGAAAATCAGTTCTTTGGTTTGATTTCCAGGTTAGGACAAAGCGTCCCAATAACATAAGCAAATGACGGCTGTATGGAGGCCTAACGGTTCAATTGTTTTCATTAAAATTTTTAATGCAGTGAAACAGTTATGACATGACCCCAAATACCGAATTTAGTTAGTCTACATTCCGGGGGGGGCAACTAGAGGGTTTCAAAGTATGACATTTAACATGGAAGTAGAAATTGTGATCAAACATGAGTTACTCAGGATAACTATTGCATCTGGCATCTGGTAGTCTAGTTCTCCAGTTGTATGCAATGATTTTCAGTTACCAAGGTCCGTCGCATTATAGGGAAACTTAAGGACGGTCTTTGATAACTGAAAACCACATCGTACAACTTAAAGAAGTAGACTACATCGCTCGCTTTGTTGGCATTGTGCCTGGGAACGCCAGATGCTGCATTTATTCCGAGTAATTTGTGTTAGATCACAATTTCTATATGATGAAACTTGAAGCGTATAAAGTTACAATTGCTCAGTCACATATAAAACATTCGAATCACTCGTTTCACTGCAAATGAAATTTATTTATGTATTTCTTCTTTAGCAGTATTTGTTCCTTGCCTTAGGTAATTTTATTTAACTAGCTGGCACGCCGTCAAAGGTAGAAACCAGATTACCTCTTTACCCGTATTGCAGAAGTTGTCACTTTCAAGCTATATCTCAGGTGGCTTTGAGGAAGTAGGCAATGGTCATCATACCAGATCGTGCCACACGTCCTGATTCTGGGTCAGGCTCGACGGAAGCAAATAATCAGTGGCACGGCTGTTGTGAGGCTTTAATACCCCGGGGGGGGGGGGGGGGGAGGTGACGCCAAAGCAATACCTAAGCTAGACTTTTGTTTAAATTTTATTATTATTTATTTAAATCAAACATGTTGCACCTTACAGCTTACTATCTCGTCATTTTCTGTCTCCAGATAAAAGCTTACCAAAACTTGCTGACCTATGTTCAGCATGCTGGACAAATATTTTCTGTCATCCGTATCTGTTGATTCCTTGTGCATCCATCTGATGGCTTACAACAAGTAAGAATAAAAAAAGCAGCCGCCACTGCCTAAAATTTGTGAAAGTCACCACTGTCCTTTAAACGTGCCAACGCCGAAGAATGTTTTATTAGCGCACAACTCTTGTTTCAGCAACATATAAATATATTTTTTTGTTTATTAATACCTGTTACTTTTAGAATTGTATCTAAACTATAAAGCAGTGCAGTTGACAGTAGGCTACTGCCTGCACTGAGAAGAATGCACTATATACACTCAATTTAGAGATTGGGTACAACTTCCTTTTTAATTTTGCTTTCACGTTTTTAATTGTTGTTTGTTTGTAGGAAATCAGGCAATAATAGGCATAATTTCAAAATGGCTGACTTATTAAAATATGGTGTGGATTACAGATTAATAATGACGATGGCACATTCATTTTTTTCAACTGTTAACAGCTATATCGTCTTCATTCTAAATTTGAAGGAAATTGGACGATACTAAGCATCATTTCAAAATGGCCACCAAATTTCAAGATGGTGGCCATTAGAGATTACTAGTAACGATGGCACATTCACCGTTTCACGTGGTATCAACTGTATCGTTTCCGTCCTAAATTTTAAGGAAAAGGGACGAAAAAATGCATAATTTCAAAATGGACCCCCAATTTCAAGATGGTGGCCATTAGAGACTACTAGTAACGATGGCACATTCACCATTTCACGTGGTATCAACTGTATCGTCTCCATCCTAAATTTTAAGGAAATGGGACGAAAATACGCATAATTTCAAAATGGACCCCAATTTCAAGATGGTGGCCATTAGATATTACTAGTGACGATGGCATATTCACTGTTTCACTTGGTATCAACTATTTCGTCTCTGTTCTAAATTGGAGGAAATCGAACAATAATCAGCATAATTTCAAAATGGCCCCGATTTCAAGATGGCGACCATTACAGTTTAAGTGCGACTATGGTGCATACATTGTTTCATTTATATATGATATCAACTAATAGCTGCTTCGTCATATGCAAAATCTAAAAGAAATCGAAATTTCCCAGTGGCAGTAAATTCATCTGGAGATTGTCGGATTCCATCTACACTTAACAGTGGGGTAATTACGCACGCTACGGTGTAGGATCCGAATCTGCACTGAATGTGAGGAGTCTGTCCTGCTCGGAACATTTATTACGAAAAAAAAATAGTAGCGGAGTAACCCTACCCCATCCCCCTCCCCTGAAAAAAACTGCTTTGTCGTGTATATCCTTATTTGCAAAAAAAAAAAAAAAAATGTAGGAGTGGTGTATAATTCCATTCCTTCCGTCATGTATTTCCGTATTTGGAAATAAAAAGTTGGGGCAGAGTAATTCCTTTCCCCCAATCCCTATTCCCTCCCCCCGCCAAAAAAAAAAAAAAAAAAAAAAAAACTTTGTAATCTGTTTCCGTATTTGGGGAAAAAAAGCAGGAAGGAGCAATTCCCTCTCCCCCCAACCCCCACAAAAAAAATAACCTATTTCGTCAAATACTTGGAAAAAAATAGGAAGGAACAACCAAAAAACACTGCAGTACACGCGAAGAGTTAGGGCTTCATCTCTCCAGCTCCATTGTTTAATACTCGCCAGTGTTAGTATCAACACTGGCGACCCTGTTTGGGTTCGTGTTCCCTAAAAAAATTATATGGCATTGGAATTTCGTTATTTCGTGAACTCCCTAAAAAAAACACCTAATAGCTTGCTCGTCTATGTGCAAAATCTGAAAGAAACAGGAATTTTCCCAGTGCCAGACGTACGTTAGAAAGAGAATACTCATCCAGAGATAGGACTCCTAATCTACACCGAACAGCAGGACCACTGAATACATGCTATGGTGTAGGATTCGTATCTTACATGCTATGGTGTAGGATTCGTATCTACACTAATTTGAGGCACTATTCTTACGTGGAAAGGACTCCTATCTGCACCGAACAGTAGAACCAATTATACATGCTATGGTGTAGGATTTTGTCCACACTGAATGTGAAGCACCATTCCTACGCAGAACATTACGAATTATTCCTGCACAGAACGCTACCTTATTACGAATATGCGTTAACATTTAACATGTAGGAATTCTGAGTGTACCGAACAGTACTCAGGAATCCAACAGAAATGTTATCTACGCCGACATACGGGAGCGTTTACAAATTACGGAATACTTTTTTTTTCTAGCAATTAGACCTCCGTCCCCCTTTTTAACACTAGTGTGTCACTTGGCTTGACCCCTCCCACCTGAAAATAAGTAACATTTTCTAACCCTCTTCCCTCTATCCCACCGCCCTCCAGTTGTACAGTTTTTTTTTTGAGTGAATTAGTTTTTACGAGCAGTCGTAGTACCTAGGGGTGTAATGACCACATATTTGTTTAAAAAAATTTAAGTCGTTAAACAGATGTTAGAAAAATAGTTTAGCTAAAAGAATGTAGATAAAAATGTAACGAAAAATTAGTGTGTTACTTACAACTTCATCATACACAGCCTCCCCCATCATAACAGATGGTAACACATTTGCTGAACAACTCCTCCATGCGTTACGTAATTTGTGAACGCTCCTATTGTAAGTTGAGAGAATTTCGTTAACAGTAGGGAGAATTTGGTTTATAATTCGCAAAAAAAGCATTGTTTCAGTTAGCACGTGATGGCTTTTTTCTAAATAACTACTTCAGTTAAACTAAAATAACCTTGAAAAGGCACACGTGCACATAGGAAGCTATGATTTGAGCCTACTCCCATGATTTTTGGTGGTATAGTTTGGCCTGTAGAGACGACAGACGAAAGTATCCCCAGAACAAGAAACGAACAAGAAGTTGTCTATTTGGCCCCTCTCTGGATCTCGGAGTTGGCTGGACCGAATTTCACAATTTTTGGACTTTATAGACAAGCCTTGACTAGTCGAGGCTGGATTCCAAATTTGGTTTTAAAATGTTCACTTTTGACGGAGTTATAAGCTCTCAAATTTAAGAGTTTAACACAGAGACCCTAGGGTGACCCTTACTAACCCTCGCCAGTGTTAATATTCATAAAAGATTCCTAACCAAAATGTGTCTACTTTCATCAAACAAAACCAAGTAAGATTAAGTAAGGGAACCCACGACTCTTATTATAATAGTTATGGAGTACTGTGGCAATAAAATGTACCCTACCACAATGTAATGGTGGAACAGGAGAGTATACCGTACAACGATGAAATAGCGGACTTTCAGTTTAATGACAGCACTTCCGCTCTTGGTTTCAGATTCGGTTTACCATACAGTAAACTAACCCCAAAAAGGAGGAAGTCTACCGTGAAAACATCACCCGCAGGCAGCGAAGGTGGAAGCCCTCTGACAGGGCAGAAAGCTCGCAAGGCATATAACACATCAACAATAATTTTCGATACCTTTATTTTTGTGTCTTGATCACCTAATACACAAACAACATGCGAACAGTGAAATTAAAACCAACAAAATCTAAAAACTGGTTGTACCCGACACCACCAAATACTTACAAATACACTGGAATTACAATTTAAAGGTGGGGAAACCCACGCTAACCAAGTCAGGTTGTGGCCATATTGGAAGTGTGACGCCATGGCCACTAGTTAGATTTGATTCACAGGTAAGCTGTCAAACAAGCTCTTCCATTTTTTCATGATTGGAAAGTTCCTAACAACGTTCATTACTCTACCTTCGTTGATGGAAATCGTGTATGCTTCCAGATGAGCACGAATCTTTTCAACTGGTTCTTTATATATGACCCTGGTGTCGCTAACCAAAATGGTCTGTTGGTTGATATTATCAGGGAGCTTGGATTATACGTAGCTTTGATAGGGTGGGCCCACTTACTATTACGCTTTACCGCGAGAAACTGTGCGAGATTTTGGGAGCTGCTTTGCATACTTCGAACGCGTCTGATGTTTCTGCTCCCATTTTTCGCGCCATTTTACTAATTCTTCCATCTCATTGGCTTTTGATTTTTCCGATGAATCGACACAAAATTGGACTAACAAACAAACTAGTACGCAACATCAAACGTAAGCCGGACCGCTCCAAATGCTTAAATTGTTTTAAAGTCAAGGAACTCCATGACTGCCACCGAGGAAAAGACCTTTCTTGAAGAAGTGAAAGGGAGATTCGTAGATCTAGGATATCCTCGAAGACTGCTAAACACGTTGATAAAAGAAGCCAAAACTGTGAAGAAGATGGAGAGAGAAAGAAGGGAGAAAAAGGAAGATGTAGGGAAAGAAAGAAAAAGAAGAGAAGGAAGCGAACCAAGAAGAATAGGAGTGACATACGTGGGAGAGCAAGGCGAAAAGCTAGTGAAGTTGCTGAAACAACAGTGTTTTAATTCCTTTTTTCTTAACCCGGAAGGTATAAAAAGGAGGCTTATGAAAAAGAAAGGTAAAACTATACACCAAGTTCACACTAGAACGGAAGTGAGAGAGAAGGAGGAAGAAGCCTTAAACAGAATAGAGCATGTAAGAGAAGGAGTACATAGTGTTCCTTGTGGTGGCTGTGACGCTGTATATATAGGTGAAACTAGAAAAGGTGTAAGAACAGAGTGAGACAGCATATGGCAGACACCAGAAACGAGGATGAGGAAAACAGCGTGGCAGCCCACCACATGGCCACCAGACACATCATTGATTGGGAGAAGACTACTACGCTGATTAGGTCAAACTCTGTTAGCGATAAACATTTGAGGTGCCTCGAATCGCTTGCCATAGTTAGGCACGAAATTGACGGGAGAGAGCTGATGAACCTCCAACCACCTTCGACACCAGCAATCCAGCATTTGGTCAGGAAAGATCTGGCAGAGCGGCTGCGATTAGATGCGGGCCTTCTATTTCTTGGAAGCTACGCACGCATGTGCTTCGTTCAAATCAGCGTCGGACAGTACAGTGTGATGTAACTAGTATTTTTATTTCTTTGTCACCTGAAGAAGACAGCAGGAGATATATTTTTTTGAATTTTTTCAAAGCTGTCGAAAATTTGTGAAAATTGTAAACTGGTTTTCGCTGTTTTGAGAGGTGCGTAAATGATGTCGTCTGCTTTGGAATGTGAGACGAGCATTAGACGACATGTCCAGAGGAGCTGCTTACAACAAGTTCAGAGAGGTGGCAGGCAACAATTCTGGAGGAGCTTCAGACGAAAGAGCTAGAGGAACCGCTCTGACGGTTCTACAGGAACCTCAGAGGAAGGCCTAGAGGAGCTTCAGTTGAAGGTCCATAGAAGAGCTGCAGACGACAGGTCCAGAGGAACTGCAGATGAAGCTCCAGACGGCAAGACCAGAAGTTAGAGACGACAGGGTGAAGCTCCAGAGAAGCTTCAGATGACAGGTCCAGAAGAGCTGCAGATGAAGCTCCAGAGAAGCTTCAGACGGCAAGACCAGAAGAGTTAGAGACGACACGGTGAAGCTCCAGAGAAGCTTCAGACGACAGGGTGAGAGGAGCTTCAGACAGGGAGAGAGGAACTTCAGATGACAGGGCAAGAAGACCATCAGACGAAAGGCTGAGAGGAGCTGCAACAACGCGGTGTTAGAAGAGCTTCAGATGAAGGTCTAGAGGAGCTTCAGACGAAAGTTGTAAAACGGCTCCAGACGATAGGTCCAAAGAGACTGCAGATGAATCCACGGATCGACTGCAAGAGGCAGGACACGTAGTGGAGTGAAGATAGAAGTGCCATTGGGAGCCAATGAAAGGCAGACGAAATGAACAGCGAGAGACAGCCGGTAGAGGAGGACGGCATCTGCTGGAAGAAAGGGCCGCGACAGGCGGAGACATTGGTGAGGACGAACACATGGATCGTGGCATGAAGGACGATAAGGCGGCCAAAGAGCGACAGGCAGACGAAGGGTCCGACAGGCTGGGAAGAAGAAATGGCGAGCCGCTGAAAGTGCCAGGCTGAACAGGAGAGAGAGCCTATTTTGGAGCGCTTTTGGATCGTACCATTGTTGTCGCTGGACTAGTGAAGGACGAAGGAGGATAGTCAGCTAACGGTTGAAGTTGATGAAGGGCAGACGGGAAAAACGACAGATGTCCACACAGTGGAGCCGCCGCTAGAGAAGAAAAGATGACACCAAGTCGCGTCTCGGTGCTTTTACAGGAGGGGTGCGCACACGCCTGCACACTGGGTTACCAAGCTGACCAGCTCTAACAACTTAAAATCTCCAGGGAAATCCAGGGAAAGCCGCATTCAAAACAAGAACGCTAGAATTTACAGCTACGGGTAATGTAAATGGCACAAAGAAACCTAAATTCAAAACTGGGTAACACTTAACCAAAGTTTTGAGAATCCGAGACCATCGTTAACTAATATTTAAATTAGCATCTATATTAAGTTCTGTAACACTTCATACGAAAAACTCAAACATTCAGAGTTTTCGTTCATGGGTCAAGTTGAGCTTGAGCCCAAGTCAAAACTCGACTCGATTATTCAGTTTCGCACATCCCCTTAATACTTTTTAAAGTTTCTTCGTAGCTGTATTACGAAGATGTTTCCCATCTTTGTCACCACTTCATTCGTGATGTTTTCAGGCTGTATTCAAACACCCACACATACTAAACACACCCCGCAACTTCTTTGCAGAATTATTTATTCTTAATGATTTATTCTAAGTCTTCCTAAAATACAGTTCCAAAATGGAAATGACACTTCATTGACAAATCATGATACAAAAAGTTTACAGTGAAATCAAATGAATGGGATCAGGAAATGCTTGTATAATTCACCTACCATAATTATCAAGATAACACAATATTAACAAGAGAGAGCGGAGCATGTCGTTACCTCGCTGTAGTCTTTTCTATATAAAAAAAAGTAAACTTTGAATGGTAATTAACTATTTTACTATTCTTACAAGTTACTTGCTAAATGCACTGGATGATCAATTGAAGTATTTACACACTTAAATATAGACTACATTTCATTAGTCAATCGTTAGCTAACCTACGATCAGAAGGAATATGTGCAAAATTAGGAAGTGAGATTGATCAGTTCTACAGTGTACTTCTGTAGTTCAGGTCACTACTTGCGTTTGACAGAAGTACGTAACAAGGTTCAAAATTTAAATCTACCAATGTCCCATTAATGTACCGGCAACGAACAGACGATTATCCAATAAAAGTAAGACGAAATCCAAAATTAAAAATGTCAACAAGCTTACTTTGGAATGAAGAAGCCATTAGATACGACTCACTATACGCAAAATTCCAAAAACAAATCCAAAACAATGATCACAATCTTGGTGAATTTTCGATAGTCTGTGTTTGGAGTTGGAAAAAGCATCCGACTATCTTCATTAGGCACTACTGTATTTTATAGTTCACGAAACACTAGTAATCCCAGCCCATTTCGAATCAGACTATCGAAAATTCACCAAGATTGTGATCATTGTCATGGACTTTTTTTTGGAATTTTGCATATTGGCGTTGAATCTAATGAAATTCAAATCCGTCAACAATACAACCGGACAATTCTTCTTGAGCACACAAAAATAACGGTGTGTTCACAAACTTTTGTATTACTAAACTTAAACAGAACTTCGCGAGATAAATTGGCAACACTCCCTCACTACACAGACATTTCTCGTAATAAATAGTGAAAATGTCACTTCCACGGTTAGCAAAGTATAGAAAAGTCTCAATTTTATAATTAAATGCACTTCATCACATATTTTATGAAATGGATTTGAAACAGTATTCTAAAATGTAGAAAAATAAATAATCAGCATCACTTCAATCACACACCGGTAATATAAAATAACAACAAAACCAAACAAGTACTTATGTAGTAAGTACAATATTTCTCCGTGCAGAAAGCAATGAATAGTTTGGCACATGAATTTTTAGCTGGTTATGAATATTAAGAAAACTTATATTTATTCCTTAACACTCAAATAAGATTTACTACTGATGAATACAACAGAGTTTATCATTAAAATAGTTGGCAAATACGTAAACTACAGTAGGCTACCTCCTAACTACAAGAACAGATTCTGTCATACATAAATATTTACACGTCGTACTAAGGCTTACCAACAATTCCTACGGTTAAAGTCATTGTCTTTAATTGCACCACACGTCTGGTATTGGGAGAACTGTTACGATTATTTGGACTGACCGAAGACGAGTAGGCCACTCAAATACAACGGACACAAATTTTGTAAAACACTAGTGTGTGGCAAGAAAGGTTCAACATCAACATCCTGTAATAATTTCAATAAATAAAAATGTGGAAAAATCAAAGCACGACAAACTTCAGGTTCGGCTATTAGGATCTCACGTTTGGTAAGCAGGTGCAAATCAAACTTGTTTTTTTTTATATCTTACAAGCAGCTGATAATTCTTAATTTGTACCATAAACACATGTGATAAATTCTATCAAAATTATCGTTGCAAGTCCATTAAGGCTTATTCAACACCAAAATTATAGTCACAAGTCAATCAAAGCTTGTTACACCAAAACAACTGTTGCAAGTGCATGAAGTCTTACTTAACACAATCTTATTGTTGCAATTCCATCAAGTCTTATCCAACACCAAAATTACCGCTACAATTCTATCAAGGCTTATTTACCAAGAAAATTATTGCTGCAAGTTTAACGCCAAAATTATTGTTGCAAGACTAGCAAGTCTTATTTAGAAGCAAAATTATTGTTGCAAGTTCATCAAAGAATATTGAACACATTCTATGCTTTTCTAAGCACGAGGGAATCAAAGCCAATGCTGCTGTTCAATGCCGATGTATACTGGTGCATCCTTTTGATTACCCCATGCCTATAAAAATATAGAAAGTGTTAATGAACTTGCTTGCAACATCATTCATCGGAGCATCAGAAAATTCTTTTTTTAGCAGCAGATGGTGAAGCAACGTTAACTTCCAATTTTCCAACATTTTACGACAGATGTGCAGATTTAAACTAGGTATTAGTCACATAAAATACTGATTTTGTGTGGATTAATTTTTAATCCAAGTGCAACTAAGGACAATTCACATTTTTACGCCTCTACATGGTGAGGTATCTGAAACGATCAGAAGCATAGTACCGTCAGCATTTCACCAATTACTGCACCCTTACTTGGCTTTATTTCTGACACTTTTATTGGCACAACTCAAACCATCCTTAAGAATAGCCAACCACACTCGACAACTACTCGGCAACCACAGGACAAAGACATTGAAAAAAGAAAGTGGTTTCGAACATCTTAAACTGAGTATTTACATTTTCCAGCACTTGTAAATGAAATAAAAAAAAGACCTAAATAACAGGATGCATCGATGCTTTGCTCAATTACACATTCAATGCAAATATGGATTCACTGGTTTTCCCCATATTCTTAAAGCAGGAAGAAAGTGTTTGCAATTTCCGTTAATTTGAAAATTAAATAGTCGTTTTTTTTTTAACTATCAGAAAACCGAAATAAAACCGTATTACTCCACTACATACACTAATAAATAAATAGGCTTACTTACTAGAGTTGGTCAGTATGTAGAACCGTTGTTAATTTATCACTTGTCTAGCTGCACAGTTTTCTGTAGT
This sequence comes from Lithobius niger, assembly GCA_023313725.1. Lineage (NCBI taxonomy): Eukaryota > Metazoa > Arthropoda > Chilopoda > Lithobiomorpha > Lithobiidae > Lithobius > Lithobius niger. The sequence goes on along the minus strand of JAHWFP010004881.1, from coordinate 146,069 downwards.
AAGTCGTACAAAATGAGATTCTGTAGCGCCATTGTTGATGCGATGAGTTCACATCAAGATTTGTACTAATACTAACGTGATTTGGCAGCAGATTGCTTGCTAATTAGTTTCCGAATAATCGGATAATTGTTGTGAGCAGTAGAAGATAAATTCATACGGTCTGATACTGAACTTAGCCTTATGACAAATAAGCATTGAAATTTCTTATACTATTTAGCAGATGTTTTAAGCATTGAAATTTCTTATACTATTTAGCAGATGTTTTTCTGCCAAACAGACTTGGGCGATTCAATCAACCATCTTGCATAACTGATGACACGTGGCAATCATATCTAAACCATTCCCACTGATTCAATGCAACAAATATGTAATGATTCTCAAATGTTCTGCGGTATTGTTGTTCCTTCGACTACAGTATCGGCAACTACCAATAACTATGGATGAAACTCTTTTTCGTAGACACTGGTTCACCAAAATCCGTTCGTTGCAGCCCTACGGTTTAGTGCACACAGCCCAAAAGCCAAACACCAAAACTAATGTGTTTCCTTACCTATATTGTCTACATTGAGCTATTCACAGTTTAAAGATAATAATACCATACTATAAAAATGTACTAGAACTAAATGTTACACAACCAGTACAGTATTTTATATTATTACACTTCTATCCTAGTTCACTGCTTACAAATTGAGGCACACTTATGAACTACATCATCGCAATTTAACATTTGCTACAACACAGAAAATATTTACAAAACTAACAGCCGGGAGTATATCACACTAGTTGAACTGGAATGCTACAACCTTTGTAGACAATTCAAAAACATTCTGTCTGCAGCCATTGCCTCTAATTACCTACAAATACAAACGGATAATGGCTGACAATAATTAACAAACTGCTCCTTGCTTTCCTACCAAAGAAGTAAAAAATAAATATGCTAAAATTACACTAACACAGAGTCAGCACAAAACTGCTATATCATGAGCTTGGTTTAATGGAAATATTTTCAGCAGTATGAACAAAGGTAGCAACCCTATAAATAACTATGGCTTGGCCGACGATAGCGGTTTTGGTAAAATACAGGTTTTTACAATATTTTCGCTTCAGATTTACCATTTTTGACGCGCGACTACACCATCTGAACTGTTTTAGAGAGCTTTCCGACGGTACCAATTGCAAACTGATTACTTAGTTTTTCTACTGTTATTTTACAAGAACTAAATACCCTGAACATTGCTCATAGAGCATGACATCGGGAATTATTTATCAAATTTTATTATCAATACAGTTAAACTCCATTACAACGAACTCTTACAACAATAAACCATATTTACGGCTCTTCTGGCAACAATTCCCTTAAAAGTGATTGTTTGTAATGACAAACCTGATATGACATTCTATTTCCCAAGGCCATTGGACTATTGTTATAAAGTAAGGCTATGCAGGTACCAATACTAAGCTTGTACAGAGACCGGCTGCCGATATCAATGGTACTGGTATCGAACTGGCACCAGGTTAACAAGTACCGGAAAAAGAACCGGAATCGGCCTGTTTTTTTCTGGAAACGGCATCTTCGTACATTAATAACTTGGTAAATTGTTTGCAACGCTACTAAAATTTAAGCAACTTTTAAATAAATCATATGCTAGGTTTTAATTTGTATTTGTTATAAAAAATAACTGCCTGTATCGCTAACAATGCCTACTTCAACGATTAGGACTAACGAACCCGCTCTCCGATAAAGTGCAGGGAGCCAGTTTCTCAAGGTCAAACCAAAGTCACACAGCAGAACCACAGTTCAAACTTTTGCGAAAGTGAATGGGTAAAATACGTTCATTCTCATTCAACACCTTGGAAGATCGTTTTATATTAATCCATTAATTAAAAAATAATTTAAACCAAGTTGGTGGTATAATTAGAAGTTCAAGTTTCGGGTTCTCGACTAAGAATGGTAAGCAAGGTACGGTAATCATTTTTGGAATTTGATAAATAACTTGAAGTAGATTTAAAATAATTCAAGCAAGAGAACTTAAAGGGCAATTACATCCATTTTGACATGCATGCTTTACTTTTGGATCACTTACACAATAACTAAACACAATAACTACGGTAAGAATACGTTACGTACGACCGATACAACAATTTAATTATTGCATCACTAAAACACGATACGGAGACCGCCATTGTTTTGCTGGAACGCGCAGAAATTAATGCCGACAGATGTGTTTTTTCGATTTCGACTCGCAGCCGATTGAGATAGCTTTATTGGCTGTGAGAGCTCAAACGTCCGATGCCTTAGCTGGCCACTACAACTGTCGGCCAGCTAAGGCCGTCAGACGCTCGAGCTCTCACAGCCAATAGAGTTATCTCAATAGGCTGAGAGTCAAAATCGAAGAGTGACATCAGTCGGCATTAATTTCTGAGAGTTCCAGCAAAACAATGGCGGTCTCCATGTCGTGTTTTGGTGATCACAATAATTAAATTGTTGTACCGGACGTACGTAACGTATTCCTACCGCAATTCTTGTGTTTAGTTATTGTGTAAGTGATCCAAACGTAAAGCATGCATGTCAAAATGGATGTAATTGCCCTTTAAGAATAGGAATCATAAGAAATCTCTCAAAAAAATGGCTGAAATGGTGTACTTCTAATGCCAAAATCGGTCAAATTGGCGAAATTATTGGAAAAAAAAATCTGTATATAAGGCCACGGAAAAAAAAAATGTTTCGGTTCTCGGGCATTTTTTTACAAGCCCAAAAAAATCACCCGGTGATCAAGGTTTTATTTTTATTTTTTGTTTTGGTTTGAAACTTAGGAAACTTGGTGTCTTAAGTTGGTTCTTTCTGTTCAGATTGTGGTAGTAAATTTCTGAACTATTTCAAACTGCGACTAAACCTAATGCTTGCTGAATAATGTATATGCAAGAAAGCTCATCTCTCTCAGAAACTTCTGTTAAGTAACCTTTTGTGGGTCGATTTTTTATTTTTCTGAAATAAAAATCACCAGGCAGGGCCTGAGAACTGACTTTATTTTTTTTCGTGGCCTAACTGATACTACGAATTAAACTGATGTGTCGTAGTATCAGTATAAAATGATGCAGTATCGGTAAAACAACCCGAGTAATCAAGCATGTCCAAATGGTAAGCCATTTGGGTGCCGGACCGAATCTTACAACCAACCAAAGATGGCACTTAAAAAAGAGGGTAGTCTACAAGTCGACTGTAAAAAGCAATAGACCTACAGTCTATGGATTTGAAAAGAGAAAGTGCACTTTCAGGGTTACAAGTAAGTGCAATTTTTTTACACTTTGTAAGGGCAAACACAAAATCCATACATAAGATCTATATATGAGAAGATCTACACATTTTACCTTACATGCAATGGAATGGTTCTCAAAGAGCCTTAAAATGTTTTTTTCGCTTTTGAAGGAAAAAATAAAACACTTATAATCACTTACACTGAAAAAAATCCGTTTATAGGAAACACAACCATGGAAGACTAAAAAGTGTCAAGATAACAGTATTGTAACAGTCGTATGCATTGACTGCCAAGTACTAAATAAAAAATGATACTAATAATAACGCATTACCAGGGAAAAACAATGAAACAGTTTTAAACTAATGAAATTCATAATTATGGTCATGGAAAACAATTGCACAACAGATTATTCATGGACTGTTAATGACGCGTTCAGTATTGTGCACTATTTGTACCTCAATCACGGTTCAGGCTGCCAGCAACAAAGGCGGCAAGCCATCTCCAAATGCTAGCTATTCTCGACACTCTTCAGTAGTTCTGCGGCCAATGGCTGAACGACATCGGTGGCTGAATCTGTTTGGCAACTAAGGGAAAAAAAATCCACATAAAATGAGTACGTGAAACGACAGCATGAAAGAAGATTGACATTTATTCAACCTGTACCCACGCAGCCAAAACAAAATAAGCACTGCCGGTTATTCTCAAATTTGTCCTCATTGGTAGCTTGTTCATTTGCTAACCACCATAATAGAAACAAATGTACTAAACCAATTTAATTTTTGTACTAAAAGCAATTCATCTACTTATAGGGAATGTTTACATGGATTTGTTTCTATGTTAAAATTGCAGAGTCGGCAAATCGGTTGGCTAAAGATGCGAGGAGTAAACGCAGCTGATCTACGTTAATTCATTTATCTTATAAGGAATCTTTACAAAGATTGACTTCTATGTAAAGACTGTAATCGTTATTGTAATAGATTGTAGTTGTAATTGTAATAGATCTAAGGAGTAATCGCCGCAAATTTCCGTGAATTCTTCTAGGGATGCACTGATGTGCTCAAATGCCGATTCCGATGTTGAAAAAACATCGGCTGATATTCGATTCCGATAACTGTGGACCGATGTTTAAGAAAGTAAAATGAAACTAAGTTACATTTTTATTGAGTCAAAAATAATTAAGAGGATTTCAGAAATAAAATTACAATTTTCTGTACGCCTAAAATTTAGCTCTCAGAAATTAGTTGTAAGCACATCTGTCACAAAATGATGTAGAAATTTGTGGATTTCCGATGTTTTAACATCTGCTGCCTAAAACCGATGCCAATGTTCCGATGACGGATGTAGCCAAAAAAGGCTGATTTCCGATGTCCGATGCCAACATCAGTGCATCTCTAAATTCATCTACCTTGTACGGAATCTGTACGAAGATTGGTTTCTATATAAAAACTGCAGTCGTTAAATCGTTGGTGTATTAATCTAAGGAGTAAACGCAACAAATTTCCGTTAATTCATCAACCTTATAAGGAATCTTTACAAAGATTGGTTTTATGTAAAGACTGCAGTTGTTAAATCATTGGTGTAACAGATCTAAGGAGTAAAAGTAGCAAATTTCTGTTAATTCATCCATTGTATTAGAAATCTTTACAATGATTGGTGTTTTGTACATGAAGATTCCAGTCGTCAAGTTGTTGATGTAATAGATCTAAGAAGTAAACACACCAAATTTTTTTTTTAATTTTTAAACCATACCCATCACAATTGCTACACTGACTAAAACAAGATTTCATGAAATTAAAAAAAATTCTGTGGTTTTAATGCAAGGAATGAAATTATACCATCATTTCTTCAAAACTGTCAAAAATTTGTGTCGCAATAGACTGGTATTTCATGATTTTGAGATTGTGTGTTAGAAATGTCGAAGTTTTTATGTAGTGGGTTGTCCTGTAATGCAATGAGTTATTCATCCAAGTTACACTGAACGACAACGATCTTATTGTTAGTCACCACGTGGCAACAACAGAGGGAAGGCAGAGAGGGTAATTGGATAGGTAATCACAGAAATTTGTTTCCGCAACGGTTATTTATATTCGAATAAAGCTTGCTACAGCTTTTTTGTACGTTAAAGCAGCTTACAAAATTGTGAACAAAGCTATTTTCTAGGTGTTCCAGTAAGTACCCAGTTAATTTGATAGACCTATAGAAAAATCCAACAACCAATATAACTGCAAATGAATTTTTAACGACACCTCTTTTATCAAAAGGATTGGCAGAGGACACTGATACGTTCCAGCATTGGTACCGTACCAAAAATGGCCTCAGAAATTTTCAAATCTTGCACGTTGACTGGGGAAGATTTATCACATTTAGAATTGTAACTACTTTTAGAGCCGTAGTCAGAAAGAAACAAGTAAAACATTTACAGTAATTATTTCCTACATAAGTAACATGTTATGGTTAAAAGGCTTACCCAGAAGCAGTTGCAAGATCTGCTAAAGTGGCTATGAGGACCTGCCCATGATCTCGTAGAGGACAGCATAGATTAGAATCAGCTGTGACAAGACGAAGCAAAGTTTTGATAATTACTTTTTGCTTCTTAGGAGTAGCTGCCTGCAGCGCCTGACCAAAGCAATCCTATAATTTAAAATAGTGCTCATTAGGAATAGGAAAACAACATAATATATTAGTAGTGTTTAAACTTGTAATTAAAATACACCTGAATCTCAATTATCGGAACCGTAATTATCCGTCATCCTTTTTCCAGGAAAAAAAAATAAAGACAGATTGAGTTTCAGACAAAATTAAGTTACCAATCTTGTCTGATTTCCAATCAGAATTCGATCCAGGAACTATGTTCAGTTACTATTATTATTATTATTATTATTATTCATTTTGCTCACCCTGTTGGCGTCGTTCGTGCTTCATATAGTTTATTTGATTAAGAGAACATCATAAAATTGATGTACCTATGTACAAATTGCAATTGCTGCTCACAATTTGTTCATCACGCTTCTCAGAATGTCTACAGTTCCCATGCATCACAAAGGAGTGTGTTTTACATTGAAAAGGCTTACTTTTCAAGAAAATTGCAAGTTTTGCTCGCTCAATCTGCATACTTCCATGCTTTATAAATGCACATTTTTGCCAGCTTTTAAAACCCATGTCTCCTTTTCCATCCAGTTGAAGCCAAAAAATTTTAAGATTTATGTGTCATGTTGCTGATACTAAGTGTGATGTAAATGTCGTTTTAGGTGTGGTTTTGTTTTTTAACCCGGTTTCTTTCCAATTAATTTCAGTAAATGTTTGATTAAACTCTTACACCATCAGTGCGCAACACCTTCCATCACACCTTCAACTGGACAAAATGACTACTTCCTGTTCATATTTCGAACTCCCTGTTCCACTTTGTACCAAACACTGTACTGTATTTGTTTCACTGATATTCACTGATAAAGTAACAGTTAATTAGATACCGTATATTAACTTCAACGCACACCGCTATTTTATCTCGTGATAATGTTGCTCATTTGCTGTTCGTAGCTTGGATCTTGTAGGTCATGGGCCGACGATTATACCATTAAGTCCTTCCGGGATTTAACGTGTAAAAGCTTTAACGATGTCAGTTGTTGCTTAATTTCTTTTATTGACTGATGACTTTTGGCTTTTCGTTTAGGCGGCCCTCTAAAACTACTTTTACCACTTTCACTAATAGAGTTTCTTTGAGGAAGCTTCAAATATTCAGTTTGAGTATTTGGCAACCTGCACATCTTCACCATTTTACAAATCCGGCTCCGGGCAAACACAGCACTTTCACTGAAGACGTAACTCGGCCACAACACCTACAAGTTTCAATCTCTCTTGCTCAACGTATTGCTTCAGTGGCGAAAAGGAATACCGGTTTTCAAATGAAGCAGTGATGTAACTGTTCGTATTTTATACATGAATGTTCTGAGGAAGGCCTAAAATGCAAAAATAGGACAACAGTAGACTGATGATCGGTGTACTCTTAAGGTGGGTTTTTGTAATAACCTTCAACAATGCTTGTAGAAGTTGGCTTCGGTTTCCGTTTCCTTGGTCTGCAGATAGTGATAGCTACCATTAGTCTTGCAGATAGCGCTCACTATCTGCAGACCTGGCAACGGAAAGCAAAGACAGTTTCGGCGAAATGGCAGCACAAAGCATATTTGTTGATCGTCAAACGGGCTCTATAGTATAAAGGTTGATGTGGTTAAAAATTACCGTTGTAATAAACTGAATTATGTTGGTGTTTGGAGGAGGGACAGTCTAAGACCAGCTAAATTCGTGATTAAATGAGAATAAAGGAATAAATTGCTTTAATACTAGACTTAACCCAAACAACGTACATAAATGATAGCATAAATGCTGGCTTTTTCGCGTTGCACTTTAAGCTTAAACCCCCCCCCCCCCCCCCAGGAGATAAGTAAAATTAAAAAAATGAATTTGTAACTTTTTTTACTGCCCTCCACCTTTTTATTAACTTTAACCGCCAGAGTGGCTAACAGACAATTTACGGTATACAGTAAAATCTCACTTATCCGAACCCCGATTATCCGAACACTCTGATTATCCGAACTACCCTTGGCCAAGAAAACAGGCAAACTCCGAGCTCCGCGTAGGCCTAAAGAAAATATCAATACTTGCTGAACCCAGGCAATCTTGGAATGCTAACAGCCACTGGTTGTTCTTCCATAGTATTTTTTACCAACTCCGAAATCTTTTTTTTAATATATTTATTACCGTGCAAGTAAAGTTGTTACATGGCCTCAAATATTGCAGATCTCCGATAACGCTCCCGCAATCTGTCGCGATCTGCCATCGTTGTCTCCTAGCCGGCCATTCACAAAGAACGCGCTAACGCTAGTTCCAATGAGGCGACTTTGACTCGCTTCGCGTGACGACATATTATGACTGGCCCCCAATGCCACGTGTCACAAATAAACCTATCGGAGCTCGCCAGTCGCGATACTACAGCGCTATTTTCATCACGCAGAAGCAATTTCACGTTAGTTTTGCCGACGTAAAAATACTAATTCAGGTATAAATATATATTAGGATTAGGCCTACGGCAAGAATTACTGCCTGCATAGAATGATTTATACCAAATCAACGTTGATCGTTCATAGGGATTTTATTTTTTATTGATGGTACAGTACTATTTTAGTTTAATCGATTAAACTATTTATTAGCAAAATAGTTCAATCGCAATCAATTACTTAACTGAATGGCAATCTTGAAAATATGAATAAAGGTTGTTTATAGGTAAATAATACCGGTTTTGCCCGCAGTTTTCCCCTTGCATTCAGTACGGCTGGTTTATTAACATTAATCGGATTATCCGAATTTTCGATTATCCGAACTACCCTTGGTCCCAATTAGTTCGGACAATTGAGGTTTTACTGTACATACTTCTACTGTGTTGATGGCTTAGTTTAATTGATATTAACTGTTTGTAATATACTATAAGGAGAGATTAAAAAAAAAAAAGGTTACAATAGCAAATCAAATGCACCCAATTATGTTGACGGTCACCTATGTTGAAATTATCTACCTATTGGTATTTTTCGAGGTAGAGGTCCTGTAACAGAAGTATGGCAAATCTGAAATTTGGAAGTTGTAGAAGCTGCGCCAATGTACTGTAAAGACCAATGATCACTTAGTTCACATAAACCTATTGCAATTAAACGAAGCTTGCCATAACACGCCGAATATGAAAGCCATATTCACCGGTGCAATACAGTGAAGCACTATGCATAAAAGGATAAGTCTCTTGAATACCAAACCTCGTCAGACGTTCCAAATCTCCTTGAGAGACGTAAATAAGCTTAACATACTTACAACATTGGCAGGCAAGAGAGCAAAATGGCACTCTGAGCCATAAAGCTGGACCAATAGGGACAGAAGACGACACGTCAAGTCTTGGACGTCGACATCTTGGTGGCAAAGCTGAAATAAAATGGACAAAGCCTGAGCAACAAATTTCTATAATAATAATATATTTGTTGCCAAGAAAATGCAAATACCATGGAAGGGCAGAAGAGACCCCCAATCCAAGCCATAACAGTAACTGTAAAACATCTAGAAACCTCTAACGTACCGTGTCAGAATTGGTTTTTGGTTTGGCACCTGTTCTATAAATGCATCATCCTTACATGATGATTGTGAAGACATCGTGGTGTTAAGCCTTTGTCCTAGGTCACTTGATGACTTGAAGTTAAATTAATTTTTTAACCCTTCTGACGCCAGCCAGAAAAAGAGCACCTGCTAGCTCAAACCAGACAGTTTTTCGCAGTGCAAGAAATGATTGCACGTCTTCATTAAAATTCATGTAACTTCCTTTAAAAACGTTGTAGAGGCTTCATTTTTTTTAAACAGCTCGTAATACTAAGGCCTTAACCCGAATATTCACAGAAAAAAATTATAAGGCTTATTTAGGGAGGGGGAAATGGTAAATGTATAACAAATCAAAAAAATCTAACATAGTACTGGCTTTGAGAGCAATTTTGACCAACTTTATATGCTGAAAGAGTACTTTTATTTTTCATAAACGTAATGATATATCTGTTATCCTTCTTCACACCAAAAATTAAGCAAAAATGTGTCAAACTTTTTTTTTTACATTAAATAAAATTGTCACGTCTGTCAATAGTGCATTAATCGCTCTCAGGAGTGGCAGCTTCCTTTTCAACAAAGTTTGGGCCTATTTTGTAGAAACGGGCACGTAATCACACAGCCGTAATTATTTACATCCATTTGCCAAGCTATTCTTAATGAAAATCTTATGAGATAGTTGTTTCTCCTTCATTAGGGCTGAAAAAAAAAAGAAATTTTATTTTCAGTTGCGGTCGAGTGACGAAGCACTACAGCAAAGCGTAGGCTAAGCCTATTCCCGACTCGGACTAGTTACATCGTGTAAATCTCCGAAATCCATATTGTTAAAAAAATAATAATAAAACTCCAACGAAGAAAAATCATTTCTTAAATGTTGACACTTCTAATCCAATCCTGAATTCGCGGATATGGCGGTGTAATGGATTGAAATAGAAGGCAATCGATCAAGCGACGTGAGACGAGCAGGATGGCTGCCGCGGGCCGGGGCTCAATGGTCGGCAGCGGCGGGTCAGGCTTCCGTGGTGGGCAGCGGCGAGCCGAGGCTCCTTGGTCGGCAGCGGCCATTCTTATCGCGTCGTGCACCGATCCAATCGGACGCATCATATTTCGATTCACATAACGAATTATCGATCATTTTTCAATAAAAAAACGTTATCACAGTTCTCTTTACAGTTTTATCTCTTAAAGACGTCCATAATTTGCTAATTTACCTCGGTCTAAAGTGGTGCACGATGTAAATCAAAATCCGAATCGGGAAAGTCGCTACGTGATGCAATGGCCGCCATCTTTTTTTTTTCCGAAACTCACGGGGGAAGCGAACGAACACGACCATAGATTAGAAAGTTAACTAGATATACCGTCTTACTTCTTCCCGTCCTACGCGGAGCTCTGGCGGTAGTTGCGGCTACTAATACAGCTGCTAATGCTTTGCCTTCGAAGCACCAGAAGGCAAAGCATTAGCAGAGGTATTAGTAGCCGCAACTACCGCCAGAGCTCCGCGTAGGACGGGAAGAAGTAAGACGGTATATCTAGTTAACTTTCTAATCTATGACACGACATAGCTCGGGAAAAAATTAAATATTACTGGCTAGAAACTAGTCACGTGGGCAAAATTGGCAGGAAATTGTAGTAGACAAATGCCTTTAGTGAATGAACGCTCCAGGAGCAATCAATGCACCACGCAGACTGACGTACAGCTCGATAAAGTGGCTCCCGAAAATTCGATGGGTCCGGCACGCAACGGTTGGCTTGCCCCTCCCGTTAAATTCACGGGTCCGGCGCGCAAAGGGTTAAATACTGTTCGATGGACTCCAAACAACCAATGCATAAATTCATGCACTACGAACAACAGTATTAAAAACAAACACAATGGTTTTAACTTTACAAAGAAGAGGGATCACTTCAGAAAACCGAGCATTTTGAAAGCTTTATGAACGATACTGATTATGTGTTGATTAAATAGACAGTTTGATTGCAGTTTGATTGAAATGGTGTATTCAAACGTCAAAAATGCACCAACATTTGATCGAGTTACGGATTTGAACGTGAGTATAAGACGATACTGCTATTTTAATGATGTACATTTTAAAAAAAAGTACCGTCTTATATTCAGAAATATACGGTTATGCACATGGCATAATGTAATATTAAGTAGTGACGAAACATCCGCTGACACTGTCATGTATACAAATACTGTAGACCAAAAAGGCAGAGCACTTCAACATTGCTGCACTCGCATATTTTCTGACGAGTACTAAATGATGTAAAATGCAATTTCACTCAGGCAATAGACACAAGATTTTGACGGTTTTCGGATCATATTTGGCACAGGTTCATTTGAATTCTGCACTGTAGCCAACCACTGATCTTTGAGGGATCCACTGAGAGCGAAACTCTTTTTCAGTTTCCACCCATCAATTCAAAGCATGTGATAAGTGGAAACTGAGAATGAGCTATGCTCCTAGTCGATCCCTTAAAGTTCATCGGTTGACGGCAGCGGAGAATTCTAACGAACTTGAGCCAAATCTGATCCCAAAACTAGGGATTGACCGAGTCCGGATATATCCGGATCCGGCGCCGGATAATGCGGTATCCGGCGAGATCCGGATCCGGCCATTATATTGAGCCGGATACCTTTTGCAACACAACCGAAACATGTCCCCGTAAACATGTTGCGTGCCTCGATAAAATAAATCGTAGTAAATTAACTAAGCGATCTACAGGTATAAAAAATTGCAGATGTAATAATTACAGTGTAAATTATTGCACAAAAATATACTTGGGATAATCGTATTAGGTTTTCATAAGTAAAAAAAAAAGTTGAAGTCTACGTAAATGCGCTTACGGAAATATTCCCCTTCCATTACAGTACGTGGGAGACCTTGAAACGATCGTCGTCTGGTTATTCTTCCATTACAGCGTTGTTTACGGCTTCCGAAATCCTTTTTTAAGTTTTTAATATCGTAGAAGTAGTTTAAAGTTGTTTTATTTCCTAATTATATTCGCTAACGCTGAAAGCAAACCGTTTACGGCCGCCATCGCATGGCCATCGCGTCCCAACTCCCAGCCGGCTGTCCGCCAAGAGACGCGCACCTGCTAGCTTCAATGTCCGTGACCTTGACTCGCTTCGCGTGACGTCACTTGTGACTGGCCCCCGCCGCGATGAGTGATCACGTGCTATACACGTGCCAATAGGGAAGTTTTAAAACTCAAGCCGTTGCTCTCTGAGCGCCGATCTGGCTCGCTCTCTGCTTTCCGCTGCTCTCCTCCGCTTGTGCCGCTCTTCGGCAGAGTTTAAAAACGGGTCAGAGCAAGCGTGAGCACGCGTAAACATGGCGGACGAACAGGACAGAATACTTGCTTTCTCGGCAGTTGTTGCAAGTTTGACGCTTTTTCTAGATGATCCTCCAAATAATAGTTTCGATTTAGATGACGACAGTGAAGACGAAGAAATGGTGTTGATGGCAGCTTCACTCGAACTCGCCGTGAGCCAATCCGACGTGTTAAAATAAATAATTTATGCTTCTCCATGCCCCACAACAATAATTGACCGATTACTGTCTTTAGCAGAAAACGTGGTTGTTTTTACATAATATTAAAAAATTATGATGCATGAAAGATAGCACAAGCGATATTTTGTAGAGTTTAAATGACTGCAACAAGGAAGACGGAGTTGTGATGTTAACACATTACAAACGATATTGGAATCAAACAATTTTAGCAAAGTTCATAGTGTTTGTTTTCAACCGGCACACTACCATCCGCCATGTTGGTTCAGCCAACTGAGCAACCTAAGCAACCTTTTTCCTTGCTCAGTTGGCGCGTGAGCAGCTCGCGAGTGGCTTACGACCGGATGAGTTTAAAAACGATGGGTAGAGCTTCTGAGCAGTGAACGGCTTAACTTTAAAAACCATAAAATCGCTCCGCGTCCAAGTGGCTTGCGAGCGGCTTGAGTTTTAAAACTTCCCTAATCGGGGAATCCCAGCTTTCCAACGGGACCAAGATGGCGGCCGTTCGTTGCGTTTTTTTGTTACGACAGCTTGAACCAGGGGCTGGTTTTAGCAAACAAAAGCAATTTCACGTCAATTTTGACGACACGGCCAACGAAAACATCAGTTGAGGTAATTAAAAAATGATATTAAATTAAAAATAAATCCAAAATACGCGTGCCAAAGTACCTAATTCAGTCGGAATTACACCTCTGTTGTATGCAATGGCGGTTTACTTCCAAACGGGACTTTGAATCCAGGGTGCGTCGGGAGCTTTAGAAACGGGTTTGAAGTGACGATAAATCGTGGTTTGGACGCCAAGGGGTTAAATTCGAAAAGTAAGACGGTTTAATGACGGCATCAAAAACTAGCAAGAAATAATAGCATGATAAACCAAAGATGACTTCCATGTTGCAAGAGTCGAGACAGTTTTGTTCATAAAATTAAAAAAAATACAGCTTTTTTTATGTTGGTTTCGCTCCTTTATCTTTTTTTTTTTTTCTTTCGGTCTTTGTTATACTGTGCGCAATATAAAACGGAACGAAAATAATTTTAAGCTGTAAATAAAATACCTGTTGTGATTTTGATTTTTGTTTTAATTCAACCAAAATTTCATCATTTTAATCTAAAATAAATGCATGGACAGCATACTGGTTTCACAAACATTGTAAAATTTTGCAAGTTATTTTTCGAAATGAAGCAGTAGACTAATCAATGAGAAATCCTTCAACTAGAAAAATGTTTTCTGATTAACCTAATGAGTGCTTTGTTTGACTGTTAAAAAAAAATTTGCAGAATTTAGAAACATTGCAAAAACAGTTCCGTAGCCTACATGCAATTATACTATACTGGTACTCATAATAGCGTAAGACTTCGACATGTTTAATGTAAGAAAATAATGTGAAACAAAGCGAAAATTAACACAATAGCTTCAACTTATAAGGGGAAAAAATAAACAAGCTTTTTTCGTTTTTGTGTGTGAATTACCCGGTATCCGGTACCGGTCCGGCTCCGGCACCTAGATCCGGAACCGATCCGGCACTGACATCAAATTATCCGGAACCGACCCGGAACAGGCAAAATGGTATCCGGTCGATCCCTACCCAAAACCGTCAAGATCTTGTGTATGGTGCATGATGAAAATAAATGAACCTGTGTTTTACATCATTTCGTGCTTGTCGAAATTTTGAGAGTGCAACAATGTTAATGCTGTCTATTTTTGGATTATTTGCGTACTTCAGTGTAAAAGATGTTTCAAATCCATACGTTCCAACTAAAAATAATCCTTATTAACCCCTTTTACTTCTAACCCAATTCGAAAGTCCTGCTCAAATACCAGGGTCTTTTTGCGGTGCACAAAAGCTGATGTCTGCTGCATTCGTTACATATGCAGCTGATCTGGCTGTTCTATCGCACATAGACTTAATTCTATTCACTACATAACTGCAGTTGGTCTACAATATAGTAATACTGGGTTGTCAACCCCACAATCCCCCTGCCTAAAGTTGATCTTTTATAAGACCGTACCAGCCAAACAAGCAATGATGTCAATGGCTATTACATGACCTAAAAGTAGTCTTACACCAGTATATGATTTCGACCCAATCGTAGGCAGCGAAGATTGCAACCAAAATGTTAAAAATACTAAGCTGGATTTTTAAGTTCGCCTTTGTTTATGTAGAACTTCAGTTGTACTTACCAGTTGGGCCAAGTATCCCGCTACTTCTGCTAAGGGTTTGTTTAACACAAGAAGATGTTCAGCTTCCAGGGGATCCACGTCTTCTCCCTTTTTCTGGGCCTGACAGAAAAGGATAACTGTATCTAACAATCGTTAAAAAAAATTGTTTCTCAAGTTCAACTACACTGAACGAAAACCCACCCAAAACCTTTTTGGTACTTCAGAATGGCTGTATCGATAGCGGTACTTTTTTTTTTATATAATTGTGCCAAAAAGTGAGAATATGATATTCCAATACAAAATTTTTAATACTATTTCGAGATCCTTTAAATGTTACTAATGTAAAGTCGGTGGCTGAAATCATTCTCAAGTTGTCGAGCAAAAACTAAACATAACTTCCAAAATACGGAATTAAAAGATAAAACTGGTTTTCACATATCCCAAAATACTTACCTTTAAATCTTAGCTTAAATTTATTAAATTAATGCTTAATGTCCAAAAATCAAAGAAAAAGGTGGCTACGCCAGGCTCTCGACCATTGTTGCCCAATGATCGTTATCATTTTTCCTTTAACAAATGCGGGGAGGGTTCACTTAAAGGTAAGTATTTTAGGATAAAGTTAAAAACTAATTTTATTTTTAAACAAAATCAGTTTTTCACTTTATCCTAAACTACTTACCTTTAAATGAACCTTCCCCACTTTTGTTAAAAGAAAAGTGATAAGGATCATTGGGCAACAATGGTGGAGAGCCTGGCAAAGAACTTTTTTTTAATAATTGGACATTGGGCATTAATTTAATAAATTTAAACTAAGCTTTAAATGTTTCACTTACCTTTAAATCTTAAGCTGAATTTGTCCAAACAGAGGCAACACAGTTGAATCATGCCTGACATACAGCCTCAAATAAGCACGGATCTATCTTATCCCATTTCTTTTCTAAGTCAGTATATTTTTGTGGAACTAAACACTCATGTTAACCTTTTTCTGACTTTTAACTCGACTCGCCACATACATAACAATATTTTCATTATGTGCCATTCCGTAGAATAACTGCTGGTTGTCTCAGAAAATATGAATTTGGTGATGGTTTGTGTTGTGCTAACCATCACCAAATTCATATTTTCTTAGACAACCAGCAGTTATTCTACGGGTTGCCTAAGAATAACTGATGTTTCGTTTTGGTTTTTTACTTGCACAAAAGTAAGAAAAGTGAATTTAAAAATAATCTGATCCTAAATTTCGGCATCACTACAGTGACAAATCTATGCCGTCTACAATTAATGCACGGGGAGGGGGTGAGGTAGACTTTTGCAGCAGTACAGTAAAATAAAAAATTATACATACAGCTAACTCTTGCTCATTAAGGGGGAAAAAGTTAGTTAAGACGATAAAACAAAGCTTTTCAGCTTTAGATGCTAACTGTCAACTAAACATTATTCCGCGAGTTGTAAAAACCTGTGCGATTATACTATCTATTATACTTAGAAAATCAAAAGATCGTGGAATTGCGCAAACCTTGAGGCCTTGCTAATAATACGTTATATGATATGGTACTCATTATCCACAGCCCAAGATTTGTTAGCTCCAGAAGTGGAACGTGAGATCTCAAAACAGACAGTACCGGTACTCTGATCGTAAATATCTTAAAAATTAGTCATTATTAATGAGCCCTAATTACATCTCACCTTCAATGATATCAATCGCTCTTACCTTAAACGATTTGTATGTACAGAAGATCACACTACGACAATAAAAAGGCTTACCTGCAACGTATGTCTTACAACAGCCGCAACATGGTTGAGCACCGACAAGAGGCTGTCCAAGACAAGGAGGAGAAGAAAGGAAGTATCTTGAGCTGCTGCTGCTGTACTGCCGTTGCCACATAAGTTGGAAGTACTCTGCACTAGCTTATTCATGTGCTGGATAAGACCTACAGAAAGCATATAGTGTTGAAAATAGAAAATGTGTTAGTCAGAAGTTTACATAGTTAACACTACAATGTAAACAAAAACAATAAAAGATTGATCAAAGGAGACGCAGCACCACATTTCCTAATAGGAAACTTTTAAAATCGATCAGTCTGTAATGATCAATTGAAGTTTTTAACAAACTCTACGAGACTTGCATTGCCTTATAAATGAAGAAACTTGAAAAACACAAAAACCCCGTAATCTTTAACATTTGCCTGGTAACTGCTAAACAGTAAAAAAGTTTCAAAATGGTGTAATCAAACGTCCAAATCAGTTAACAAGAAAAAATATCTTTGCTTTGGCAAATTAGTATTAAAATTAATTTGGGTTTTACCGATCCCGATTTGTAAGAATACAGAAAATATCAGTTTACTTGGCAGCACAAACGACAAACAAGAATGGAAATGGAAAACGTAGGTTTATTGACACCAATGGCTACAAATTCAATAACCAAAATAATAAATTTTAAAATACACTTTGGCACAAACTGGGGGCTGACTCAGTCCCCTCGGCATGACCAAGACACAGCGTCCGACTGCGCGGGCCCTTAGGGCTCAGTCATAGAGAGGTAGCGTGGCTGACCCGAACTACAAAAGCGCCAGGCCCGGAACAGGGGAGGTGTGTTTGGGGGCCAGCGAGTCCTGATCCTTCACGCGGGAAGGACGAGGAAGCCCACACCCGACAAGACGAAGTCAGTCCCAAGATGAAAAGGCTAAGAATAATGGAGGAGAAGGGGTGGCGGTGGGTAAAGCGTGCGTCACTTGACAGCGTTGGCACAACACTGACCTCTCACCTCAGTGACCTTACGTGCCCAAAATGAGGTCAATGCCTGCGGCTGTAAACAACAGAGGGGACAGGAAAGGTTCGTTTGTGCTGCCAACCAAACTCAACCCACTGAAAACACTAGCTTACAATTTACTTGGCAGCACAAACGACAAACAAGAATGGAAATGGAAAACGT
>JAHWFP010004881.1:108457-128077 GCA_023313725.1 Lithobius niger | reverse complement strand
GGGCCAGCGAGTCCTGATCCTTCACGCGGGAAGGACGAGGAAGCCCAAATGAAGCCGATAGGCTGAGGGCCCCCAAAAGAAAATTAATAAAAATAAAGGTTATGTAAACGCACGTTCGATGTAAGTGGGAGTAGTGTGACTCGCCTGAATGTCCCGGTGTCGAAGACGGGCCTGAACAAAATGGCCTTCGATGTGGTATCGATAAAAGCGTCACAAAAACACTGATAGGAGAAAATGAGAAATAGACTCTCCTTACAATGAATACCATTTGGTATTAGCCAACGCACAAAAGAGAACTGCAATTAAAATTAAAAGCACTTTGGTAGAGCAGGAAAAAATAAAGATCACTCTGAGGCTTGAACATTGCACTAAAATGGGAACTTCCCAGAAGAAACAAATTATTGGCACATGTAGATTTCCCCATTGTAGGCACCATATGCTGGGCCACAAATTGGCACTAGGCCATGCAAAAAAGCAAAATGAGCCCAAGCACTGACAGCAAGGCTTAACTTCAATGAAAGCCATGTGCAAAACACTGGAAGCACTGCACGGAAAAGGTGAAGCACTGCAATGAACCAAAAATAATGCCTGAAACTCGACGCACTGCACTGAAACACAAAACACCCACTGGTGTGGTGAAACGAAGCTGGAGTAAAAAGAAGCACTAACTAGTGTGACGAAGCACTAACTACTGGTGAAAGTGTGCTGAGGGGTGACGGGTTTCCAGTGATGTTTTCCTGGTCGAACACATGCGTCGTTGTGCATCTTGAAGTGTGTCGAGATTGGTATGTATATAACGACAGTAGCAATTAGACGACCAGCGACCCAGAGTCTGAATCAAATGGTCTTCTACTCGAGCTGCTGCTGCTGCGGTAGCTGCACCGATTCGAAAAGAGTGTCCATTGTAGAGGGTCTCGTCCAAACCAAGTCTTGTAAGAAGTGTCTTGAGCTTGTCGATAAAAAACTTTCGTGTGAGAGGTGAACCGTCATCTTGAATGAAAAAAGCACTATCATTCTTAACATGCATATTGCTCGTCAAGGCACGGTATACAGATAAGGCACGCACTGGGCAGACAGTTGTGCCTGTACAAAAAAGGTGTATGGTGACTCCTTGGCGGAAAGGATCAGTTTTTGAAGAGCATAGTGTAATCGATGCTCGTTTTGCATCGACATCGACCTGGACACGAGACACAGTCAGATCTGCATTGGGGTTAAACCTGGTCTTTACTGCGAACTCCCCGCAGCGAAGGAACGCAAAGAATGCCACGGTGCAAACTGCCTCTAACAGTACATCGACGAACGGCGAGAAGACTCCTCTCCTCAGTGCCTGTACCATGTCACTTAACAGTTCAAAGGTAATAGGCAACCGAGGTTTCCGGTTAGGTGCTGCTAAACGTTTCACTGCACGTAGTACCGTAGTGAGTCCCGGAAGTGGAGAGCCTGTAGCATCACACAGTGGATTGCTGTAACCATTGCGCACAAAGGAGAAACGAATTCCACACAAGTATAATTTGATAGTGCCATGCTTAAGGGAAAGGGTTCGGAAGCAGTGGGCCACAAAGTAGATCAGTAGACGTTCATTCACAGGGGGGAGTTCTGTGCACCAGGTCAGTCTGTGAAGAGTAAGAAAATGAAGATAACGTTTGAAACCCGTGCTATAAGCTTGTTGCGTGCTTCCTGCAAGTGATGCCTGAAACAATTGCTGTACGGTTTCCGTCAGCGCATGATTACTCGGGAAAAGCAGGGGCAGCTCTCCGGTATTGGGCTGGCTTGAGGGACGAGTCGCCGAAATCTGTCCATCTGAAACCGAGAAAGCGAATCGGCAATATTATTTTCAACACCTGGGACGTGCATGGCAGCAATAGTGTAGTTTCCATGCAGAGCATTCCATGTGAGACGCCGCATTAGTAACATGATAGAGGGGATTGGTGATCTTCCTTTATTAAGAATGTGAACGGTGGCTTCATTGTCACACATAAAAAGGATTTTCTTTCTAGGCCACTTCTCTCCCCAAAGACATGAGGCAACAACAATAGGGTACAGTTCGAGTAGGGCCATGGAAATTTCTTTCTGGGGTAGATTTAGGATCTCCTGTGGCCAACGTTCGGCAAACCAGCAACCCGCAAAATAACCTCCAAAACCGACCGTGGATGCCGCATCTGTAAAAATCTGAAGATCGGGAGCTCTCGTAAAAGAAAGTTCTTGAAACAAGGAAATGCCGTTCCACTCAGTAAGGAAGGTACCCCACATAAGCAGCTCTCTCCTGCAATTAGCATTGAGGGAAACGTGATGGTGCAGCTTACGTACACTCTTGGCCAGACTCAGTAAATAACCTACAAAAGAACGCCCTGCAGGAATTACTCTAGTTGCAAAATTAAGGTGTCCTAAAAGACACAACAGCTCTCTTTTCGTGCAACGTTTGCTTCTGTAGAAGGACATGAGCAATTCGCTGATTCTCTGCAACTTGTCAGGTGGCAGGCGTGCTTCCATTTTCTGTGTATCTAAAATTATGCCAAGAAATTCAAGTTCCCTAAGGGGCCCAATGGTCTTGCCTGGGGATAATGGGATATTCAGCTTTTTAAACAGGTGGGTTAGTACAGCCATAGTACGCAGGCCATCCTCCTCCGGCAAGTCCAATGTCAGAAAATCGTCTAATAAATGGAGGATGTTAGCGACACCATAATTATGTTCTGCAATCCAACAAATTGCTGTAGAAAGTCTGTCAAAAATTTTAGGGCTTGACCTTGACCCGAACACCAGTCGTGTAAAAAAGAAGTATTCTTCCTTCCACTTGATTCCGTGAAGGTGCCACAACTTTGGCCTAATTGGCACCAGTTTGAAAGCATCCATGATATCTGCTTTGCAAAGAAAAGTTCCCTGACCTAGCTGTGAAATAATCCTGATGGCATCGTCCACTCTAGTGTAAGAGAGCGAGAATTTAGATTTATCAATTAAATCATTAAGACTAAAATTGTAATGATCGTTGTGTGGGGATGACAAGTCAACGATCAATCTTTTCTTGAAAGAATATTTTCCCGTGGTGATACCGATCGGGTTAATTCTATAAGTATCGAACGGTGGCTTGTCAAAAGGACCTAACAGGAAACCCTTCTTAACTTCGTCTGCAACGAGGGCAGTGACAACATCAGGTTCGTTCATGGCAGACAATAAATTCTTGCATTCCAGTGACCCGGGTGGTAATTGTTCAATCCCTGTGTCGAAACCAAAACGAAAACCATCAATTAGATCGTTAACGTCATCCTGGTTAGGGTGTAAAGCGAGTTCCTCCTGAAGTGCTTCAATGCAGACTGGTGTTGTCACTGTGTTAAGACAAGGTTGCAGTCATGGCGCGTTTGAAGGTCTAGTGGACTCTGCAGATTTACAGGCTATAGCACTGTGCAAGTTCTTACATTTGGAGCACGCATGGAGCAGGGCACATGTGCGTCGAGTACACCCTCGTTCCGAGTTGTAGTTGTTGCAAATTTCTGCATCCTTATGGAAAACACGAGGCCTCCCATGCCTATCGTTGCTAGAAGGCTGGTTTGTTACCACGCGTGGAAATGTTTGCGAGGATCCTACTGCTCGTTGTCCCTTATTGGCTGCCACTCCGCCTGAAGATGTCTGTTGCTGGGGACACATAGTGGTAGTGTGGGCAATGCTGCTGCATACTCCGCAAGACGAAACTCTCTGACCAGCAAAAATGGTATTGAAAAGAATGCTATCCCGAATGCTCCAGTCCACAACTACGTTACTTTGGCGAAGAATGGCTGCAGCTTTGCTAGAAAATGCGGTGTGGTACTGGTAAAATCCATTTCCACGAAACTGCTGCGACATTTGTAGCACATCTCTAAGGTACATGTCCATCTCTTTATGCCTTTCAGGGTAAACGTCGCACAAAATCGATTTATAAATGCTAAAACCCATAACAAATTCTTCCACCGTAAGTGGCCGTTGCAAACGACTATCAATGGATTTTAAATTGATGACAATCCCGTCTGATGTTTCTACTGTACGGACGGCCTCGGGAAATGCTCCATGGTTAGAAGGAAAAATAAGCAGCGCTAGATTAATTTCCTTACCTTCGATTATATCACGTCGAAGTTGTGGACTAATTGTTTCTACGTGGGCAACAGAGTCGGCAGCTATTCCGGAGCCAAAACCAGTTGTTGAAAAATTGCGCACGGGATCTCTGGAAAAGCGATCGTAATAATTTGCAACGAAATTGGAAGTCACGTGCGTTTGTTGTGGTCTTCGTACGGCCGCTGCAGACGACAGCGTGTAGGTTCCTGGAAACGGAAGTACTTCCGGTGCTGCTCCGATGCGATGCGCGTTGGTGAGGAGCCCGGATGCGATGACGTCACGCGCTTGGTCATGGCTGACTGCCGATGGACGCGTTGCTGCTCTCTCTTGTTGAAGTGCATCGAATCTTTGGCGTAGATCGTTGTAATCTTGTCGCATCGAGTCCAAAACTGCATTCATGTCTCCTTCTCTAATACCTGCACTGCTTGCTTCCGTGATTTGAGCGTTTGAAATTTCACGTAGATCCGACGTGTTTACCTGGTTGGGGTTATTGACCTCGCAGTCTGTGTGTACTGCTACTGGCGAGTTTGATCGGGAGATTACAGGAGTCGCGGTGGGAAATCCTTGATTTTCTCGATAAAGTTGCAACATGTGCTGCCTCCGAAATCCCGTCGGGACTTTAATTCCCGTGGCGGCCAGCTTCGTTTTAAGTTCGTCAGCAGTCCAATTTTCCGGTAGAGTTTGGTCCAGAACTGTTCGCTGTTTCTTGGCTGGTCGACCCCGCTGTTTGGAGGGGCTTGGTGAATCAGTGATGTCGTTTCCCACTCGTTTCGTAATTTTTTTTCGGCATCGCAGACGTAATCAAAAATAAAGCTTAAACGAAAGTCAACAGCCTAGCAAAAGCGTGCGTCACTTGACAGCGTTGGCACAACACTGACCTCTCACCTCAGTGACCTTACGTGCCCAAAATGAGGTCAATGCCTGCGGCTGTAAATAACAGAGGGGACAGGAAAGGTTCGTTTGTGCTGCCAACCAAACTCAACCCACTGAAAACACTAGCTTACAATAAAAAGCGGGATCGGCTTAGCCTTAATATCAATCCATTCGTCAATGTAGCACAACTAGTTGTCAAAAGGCTATTACAGTATACTGAATGCACAGGAACTGTTGTATATTGAACATAACGTCACACTTTGTCACCCTTTTTGTGTGTAGTATACTCTAAAAGAAGGTAGCCTATAATGTTTGCTGTATTAGGGTTCGCAGATGAAAAGAGAAGGCTACACTGACAGTAAGAATCCACGGCAGGTGCAATTACTGTGTTAACAGACTACGTTTTGCTTCTCATGTAATCAACTTTTCATTGACAATAAGGTAAACTATTCTTACCTAATTCATAAAGCTCCTCTAGATTAGCTGCCCTGTCCGACAGCATACACGCTAAGATTCCAACGATACTTTGAACAGTGTTGCTAAGAGGATTGTTGTGGTGATCCTAAATAAAAGAAATCTGATTACCTGAAATGTTGTCAATAAATAAGCGGAATGCAAGCAGTTAGAACACTTGCAACAGGATAACTAAAGGATCACACAAAACAATATTTTCCTCTATTAACGTTATAGATTCAGAACAACTATTTGGGGGCACTGTGTGCTAAGACCAACTTTCACGTGACCGTTTGGTGGCACTCCTTTTTAAGAACAGTGAACAAAGCAATGTGCAACAATGAATCCCCTGACCAATGTGCCCCTTCTCCCTTCCGACGAGTGCCGAGACCATCAGTTGCCCATGCAAGGGCAAACGAGAATGGGGGGGGGGGGGGGAACCAAGCACTGGAGCAGTTTGTTGGCTGTGGTGGCAAATAGATCCACCCAAGCTGTTCTCTACTTGTGAAAAATCCTCTGACAAATTTGGAGACACAACCTCCATTCCTTTGTCGGTATCTTGTTCGCACGTGAGAGCTCATCAGCGCTAGAACATTCAAATTGCAGCGTCAAACTAACAGCTACAGCTATGTGTCTGGGTAGCGGCGTCACACGAAACAGCAGATGTAGGTCAACAAACGGGATACTTCCTCCATTAGGGTGTGAGAGTGGGTCACTCCCACTCTTCGTACGGTAAGCAAGCGACTGCCGAGGTGTTGTTTGACATTACAGCCACAACCTTCCATGTGATGATGGTTGACCAAGTCAATATAGCACAGGCAATAGCTCTCAATTCTAGGGTATTGGCGTGAATACATTGACGTGAGAGTGGTCGCAGCCAGTGAAGGGACCAAACGACACATTACCGTACAAAAATTTCAGTGAGTGGTTTTACAAACGACACATTACTGCAGCTGCTGTTGCTGTGCCACTTTTGTAATGAAGTTCTGCCCTTTTCACTTTGAGGTTATAACTAAGCTTATGCTGTGCGAAATGATGAGGGGCATTCATATACTGTACTTGCAGAACATGATCTTACTGGCAGCAGAAATTGCCGCGGATTGGACATCCTTACGAGACATTCAATAAAAAGTGCTCATGAATGTGTTGTGCCTTTCATATCTTGTGTTGTATACTCTGTTGCAAAAAACCTAACTTGCAGAAGTATAAATTCCGTCTTGTTTGTAAATAGTCGCGTGAGGAAAAGTAATTACAAGTATCAATAATGGGAGAAAATACATAACTTAGAACCACTGCACAAGACCTGTATTTACATCTAACACCCTTTTTAACTCACCCGTAACAACTGGAAGAGTAAAGATGCAACATTCATTTTCTCCATCTCTTGGATAAAAGTTGAGCTCTGCTCCAGAACGGCTTGCAGAAGGCGAAGAGTGTATGAGGGCAGAGGGTCATGATCTAATAGGAACTCTTCTATACTGCATTGACAAGATAAAAAAAAAAAAGATATATTCAGTGAAACCATTGATATGTATTCTAAGGGTCATATCCCATAGCTAAAACTTTTTCTGGAAGGATAACTTAAAGTGGTCGAATCACGGCCAAAATCGGCATGTGCCCAGGGGACGATGCTAGATGATCATTATTATGCACTGTCTCTCAAAAAAAAAAAAGAAGAGAGAGAAAAAGCTTGATAATTTTTACATCTCCCAGCTGATACTTCCTTCTCTCTTCCCTAAAACAAAAGCTGTTAAAACAATGCAGCAACAGCTGTAACCAGTTTCCTCTGGCTTTCTCCTTAGTTTGCTTGGAAATGGGGAAACAAGGATGCACTAACACTGCATTAGTAATTCGACGTGTCTTATGGTAGACTAAAAAAACTCTGTAATTGATGTATGAAGTTGAAACGGCAGACATACCAACAGGACACTACTACAAAATCTGAATGCGTGGTGTACAGAACAATATCTACTATATTGCACATTACATTACAAAAAAAAACTTGTCTAGTAACTTTTGCTACTACGATACGGCAAATGAGCCAGAACTGTAGGAAGTAAGCCACCAGGTTTACGTGGTGCAATTCCGTTTTGGCCAACGGCCATGCCTGTTGCTGACTGACAGCAGACGACGAAGGACGTGTTGAACTTTGGGAGCAGTCAACATGATGATCGGCGCTAGCGATCGCGATCGCCGAAGGTAACCTTCGTCCGCAGTGAAACCCCAAGAAGGAAGAACGGCCCTTAAGCATAAGGAGCCTTCCCGACCGTGATAATTTGGCCGGAGAAGAAGAACAGCGACAGCAGCAGATTCCGAAGGCCAACACCGCGTGTTAGGCCTAACGTCGCCAACGTCTCAAGGTCAAGCGAAGTCCGTCGGCCGACCACAGCTAACAACGAGGTAGGCAACCGTAAATGCTTACAACTAGTCAGAGTGCTAGAACTGTCAATTGCCCACATAATACTTGTGTTAGTTTTCCTCGCCTAGTATGAACTTCCAACTCTGCTTCTGTTCAGAAATGACAGACCCCAACATTTCTTGGTTACGGGTTCAGCAACGGCAGTAATAACGGGGAAGTCCCGGATCGGCGCCAAACGTACTAGGATCGAAACTAATGAGGCAAATTTAATGACGCAAATTTTTTTCTCAAAAGAATGGACTGTTACGTCGTGTTCCACGTAAATTCCGAGAAATTTTGAAAAAATTAAAGATGGCGGCCACCACATAGACGACTGGAATATTCCAGAGTTTGAATATTCCACGCGGTGTTAGCCTTCGGAATCTGCCGCTGTCGCTGTTCTTCTTCTCCGGCCAAATTCGGGAAGGCCCTTTATGCATAAGGGCCTTTCTTCCTTCTTGGGCTTTCATTGCGGACGAAGGCTACCTTTGGCGATCACAATCGCTAGCGCCGATCGTCATGTTGACTGCCCCCAAAGTTCAACACTTCCTTCGTCGTCTGCTGTCAGTCAGCAATAGGAATGGCCGTTGGCCAAAACGGAAGTGCACCACGTAAACCTGGCGGCCTACTTCCAACAGTTATCATGTGTGCGACGATGCAATCACTGACCACATAAGTTTTCATCGAATGCTGATATTGGTTTTGTTACAAAAAAAACAAACTGAAAACTTCATACTAAGGGTCACTCCTTCAAGCTGTCTGGTGCAACCCCGCATTCCGAGATCAGAAAAAATTACTACGCTCTTTGAGTGATCGAGCCATGGAACTCGCTTAGTGAGGAGACTGTGTCCGCCCCCCCTCTGTCTCGGTCTTTCGACGATTAGTCATTAACCAACCCCTTACCAAATTTGTCAAACGAACTTATTAACCACACCCCTACCGGGAACGGCGTTAGTGATCTTGTATCCTGCCTGTCTCCTTGTCCTTAGGGCTAAATCTATTATTATTATTATTATTATTATAGATGGGGAAAGTCAACTTTATAAATAACAAAAAAAATAGTACGATAATATGGCGGAAGATGTTTTCTCACATGTTTACTCCCAAGGAAGTAAAAATTGTCGTTTTTGACGTCGTTCAAACAAGGAGTAGTAAGGTTAGAAGAGGGGTAATTGTTAGATTTAAGGACCTCCCCTGATTTTTGTCAAATTTACTGCATACACCCAGGGGCATTTAATAGGCGATTTATGGTGTAGATTCAAAGGCACGAACCATGGCTTTGCCCAGGAGCAGCACAAACCTCCAAAAATTCAAATGAAGAATTAAACATTCCAGTACTGGACGTCCGAAAGAACTTCTCTAAAACTATTAACAACTGGAATGGCCTAGATTGCAAAATCCTTAGCAACTGCAGAACTGTAGGCGCCTTCAAAAATCGTCTTGACAAATACGTATTCCACCCATAAGTTTTCTTATGGCTGCCGGCAACAAGCTTTTAGCTTTCGCTGAAATGTATATAATAATAATAACAACAATAATAGTACTTACTGCGGCAAAAGGGTTTCTGTAATGATGCTGTGAATGGTGGAGATGATTTTCCGGTCAAGAGAATCATCATTAATTTCTGCTTTACTTAGATACAATGTTACAATATCGGTAAAAATCTTCAAACAGAAAAGACGTGTGTCAGCTGTAAGAAAGATGCAAAAGTCAGCTTCATTAAATTATTCACTTTTGACTTGCAGCTCCCCACGTATACTAAACCGCAAATTGTCATATATTTCAACAGTTACAAAAACAGTTAATTTCAGCCTATTTGAATTCCACTATCAGCATAAACTGTGGCTATACCTTACACATCATGGTGATCCGATATTTGTCAGTAAGAGCCATATTGGTATAAACTGGTAAACAGAATTTTAATGCTAAACTAACTTTTACTTATCCTAAAATACCTTCCTTTAGTTATTAGCTAAAATCGATTTTTTTTTTTTAATAATCTATACCCAAAGGCTACCGTCCCTGCTTGCATGCCAGCAGGCATTGCTACTTTTGTTTGGCAGTCTTATCTGGTTCGGCAAGAGCGGGATGATCCCTCACCTCCCAGGTCGTAGGGGTGGGGGGTTCACTATGCAAGAGGTAGTCAGACCCCATTAAATTAATCACTGCGGTCAATCTGTGTTCAGTGTAGGTGGTAAGACTTCCCTCACCGAAACACCTCTAGAGTTCTCTGGGAAGATCCCTGCCAGGTCTGCAAGTCAACTTTTCTTAGTGATGGTCCCTCTATAAATTAGACCACGATGACAGGGCGAACTAGGAACATGCCTACGTAACCATGTTGTCCCTCTCTCCGTCGAACCACGGCAACAGCGAGTGGCGTGGTCTAGACAGCCTAGTGAGGAGGCTACATCACTTCAACTGACACATTGTGCACAATGGGGTTGTCACCAAACGTAGGGGTGAAAACCGAATTCACATTTTTATTTTTATAACTCATTCTACATGGTAGATTGGTAGAGTATCTTCCGTGTGCAGGTAGACACCAGAGCTAGAAACACCAATGGACATTCTGGATGGATGAGTATCTTCTTTTTCTCGGGCCACGTCAGAACCAGAATTAATTCTTGACGGTTGGGTATCTCCCTTTTCTCGGACCATACCGTCACTAGGATGAGTTTTACTCATTTTACGCGAATGAACAATACTTTTAGCATCCAGTTCCATGTTTATGTTTCTCCTTGCCTGTCTTGAATTGATGAATGGTCAATAATTTATAACGGCCGTTCTTGGAGACACCACTCCCTTCAGTAGGCTTACTTCCGGAGCCGCTCAACCTCGTTGTTGCTTTTGAATGAACCGTAAGAAGATGGCAGACTTTTCCACAGCTTTTTCCTGGGCGACATCCTTTCCACCAGAAAACATATCCTGAACTGACACATCAGGTGTCAACTCATTTCGTGAACCTTCGACGAATTCGCATCGGATGGAGGGCTCGCACTCAGCGAACTACAACCGCGCAAGAAGATAGGATCAGAAAAATACGGATAAGCCGTAAGGTCAAAGCTCCCACTTGTGTAGGCAGCCGCCATTTTGTGTTGGGATGTGCTCAAATGCGTTTGCAACTTTTCTAACTCTCAAAAAACACGAAAACTCTGCGAAATGAACCATCCAATTTACTGGACAAATTTCCGAGCTGCATTCGCCCACTTTCACATTGTAAATTATTATGGATAATCCGGCATGATCTACATGCGGCGTGCTCATCACTGGGAGTTTCCTTGTACTCTTCCAACTCAAGCGAAATTACGTTCTCTAAAGGTTTCAAGTTGGACATTTCGTTAAAGAGCAAATCAAATGACCACCTTAGTCTGTGTCCAAACAAAATGCCGCTTAGTAGAGAGCTATGGCGGCATTAAGGTTACGGTTTGGGCGTAATCATAGGATATTAAATAAACGATTTAAGCCAACAACTAAAGGGAAGTATTTTTGGATGAAAGTGAAAATAAGTTGGTCTTGAAATGGATTTTTGGTCTCATATCGTCACTTTCATCGAAATTCGTAAATTATTCAGGTTTACTGGGAAGTTCTTAACCGCATACATGGTAATGTTTTTTCCTACTTGCTCAACTGTTCAGCATGTTATTAATTTGGGTTACAATAATATCTGCTATGTTGGCTTCCGCACAATACTCGTATGGGAACGATGAACACTGTTATGGGCTAAATGCTGTGTTATCCAAACAAAATACAACAAGTCAATGAACAGTAAATGATAAATACAAAAATATTTTCTATTTACCACACCACTGTTGTAGCATGAGAATAAATCAATCAGTCACTCTTTTTTGGTGGTCGGCATGGAATGCACTTCCACGTATGATTGTATAAGACGGGAGGATGAGCACGTCCTCACTACGTTAGCAAAAGCTTGCCCACTACTCTTGTACAGCCTGCCTACCAAACGATGTAATACCCAGCCCTGTACTATGATGCTTTTTTTGTTAATTCTGCTCATCCTGTTCAACAATGGTTCACTATTATACTTCTAGCTATTATCACTTAATCCTTTTTCTCAGCCCATACACAATAATCCAAATCGCTTGAATTCTGGATAACGAATACAATAGGAGGCTACTTTCAATGACTTGCAATTGCTGCCCCTTGAGAATGAGAGTACGGCACAATAAATGTACTAAATGTAGAATCGTAGGGCTCGTTCGTTTGAAGAAACTCACCATCTTTAATTCGGATGCTCAACCACGGAGATATATATACAAATAGAGAAACCGCTCAAATTCAAAGAACAAATACATTAACTGAATTTTGCAAGTTTTCGATAGGCTGATTAGAGGTATTACATCAATACATTTTAGGATATTAAAATAACACAAACACGACCTCGAACTTGTGTTATTTTAATATTATACAATGTCTGAAATTTGCCACTGTAGTTGCCGTCGTATGCCAGTGTTACATCAATACGTCAAATCAGCCTGTCGAAAATTTGCAAAATACAGCGAACGTATTTGTACTTTGGATTTGAGCATTACTATATATATATCTCCACCGGTTCGTTTTATTAAATGGTACCTAATGACGATTGTTAGATGATATTCCTTGGCCAGTTTCTTTGTTTCTCCCTGAAGAAGCAGTATTGTAGAAGTGAATCACGAGTTGCCTCGTTTTCACGTCTTCAGCGGCCCGACATTGGACTCTACGCGTGTTCAGAAACAATGCTGCACCCCGAATTTGGGCGCTACGAGAGTAAGGGTAAAGATAGTTATGGAGGCGAGTTTGACAAAATTGGCATCAGTGATCGGCTCGGTACATAGTTCAGCATGCCAAACTTTGACTCATATTTTGACCGATAGGCTTGGCAAGAAAAAATGCCAATTAGTAAACCATATGAGTATGAACTAAAGGAAAACTCAGCAAGGCTGGTTGTAAGAATCAACAACTGTTATTAAAACTCTTACAAAATACATTCTGGGGTTTGGTATAGTAAAAAGTGATGTAACAACTGCACCATGAGTTCCGAGCCTCTACAAGTATCTAGAAAAAAAATGTAAACAAGTAAAAGGTGTTACTGATGTACTTTACTATTGCTACTTAAATGAATAACTCAACAGGAAAAAATAAGAAAACACAACTCATGAAATAATTTTTCCAAGTTATGATAACTCGAAAAACTCGTAAAATTACCTAAAATAAATGTTTGCACCACTTTCCCAACTTGGACAATACTTTGTCTAGCAAATGTTCCACTCCATACAGGTCAGGATTATAAAGACACCTGTATGGAGTCGAAAATTTGCAAGACGAAGTGTTTGACCACGTTGTGAAAATGTGCGAACATTTACTTTAAGTAATTTTAAGAGTTTTCGAGTTGTTGATTGCACAGTATGGACTGCAAAGGATGTTTTTTCAACGATGTCAGTTTAATACCTCGAAAACAAACAAAACAAAAAATTGGTGAGAGTTTTCTCACTCCAGTTCTACATGGTACTCTACGTTTAACTAAACTGATATTCTACAAAACAGGAATACTACTTACAACTATGACATACTATTAGTGCTGCTAGAGGACTTAAGATTTTGCTGGCTACCTATTAAACAAAAAAAAAGCATTCATTCAGTTAAGATATGCACCCATTTTCATTCCAGTTTCATATCCAATTTTGACTAGCAATATACTTTGAACAACTACTACTACAAATCATGTATTAAACGCCTACCACACCAATATGTTTCAAGGACAAAATCGTGAATTAGTCAATGTGACGCCCACTGCCCACTCATTCAATCATTGTTTTTCTGCTGCAAAATTAACACCACCAAGAAAAAGTAAATAAAAAACGGTTCAGGCACTCTCCCACAAAAAGGGACCAGGTTTTTTTAAATCATACTTAACCTCGAGAAAATTGGTGTTCATTAAAGAACTTCTTAATGCTTTATCTAGAACCGATGAAAAGGCCTCATCGAGACGATTAATAAGGAGCAATGAAATATCAAAATCGGTCAAAAATTAAGAAAAAGGGGGGAATTTGTGAAAAATTTGGCAGAAACCCTAAAAAAAAAACAATTGACATGGCGGGTAAGGCTGCGATGGTAGCATGAACAGAGCCGTCAGGTGGGAAAGCCAAGCAAAGTATTTTTTTCATTTAAATTTTAAATGACATTTAAATTTGTGCAATTTGAGCATAAAATATGCAATTTAAGCTAAAGGAAAGTATTTTGTAGATAGTAAGAAACACAACAATTTTTGAGAGATCGAACGAATCTACTTTTACCAAATCCAGATCGGATCCGGATAATTTAAAAGATTTGGCAAATCGGATCCGGATCCTAACCGAAACCAAATAAAACCTTTGTTGATTGTTTCAGCCCTTTGCATTTTATAAAGACTAAATTTTCTCTCAAGCTGAGTAAAGTAGTAAATTGAGTAAACTTTAAAGACTTGAGTACAAATTTTTTCAACTTGTTCATTTGATCATTGGTGTTTCCCTTATAACTTCTGGACGGTTTATGCTTAGCCATTTGAAATTAGGTCCATTGGAAAGCTGATGAAAAACGCTTCGCATGGTATATTGAAATGTCGAAATTGGCCAAAAATGAGCGAAAACATTGAACAATCATCTAAACACTACAAAATTTGCTAAATCCGAATCCTGAAGATCCGGATTCACTCGACCCCTACACTTTGTGTACTCCTTTTTACCAGATACCCACATCCAATTGAAACAAGTAGGAATGTACACGATTTTAACAGAATAAAATTTTGTCACATATCGTGGGATTATGGTAAAGAAATATCTCTGCTGATTGTAACGAAATCCTTTATGTAACAAAAATGTAAAATACACAGTAGGAAAAAAATTCCAGTCTCTCCTTTTTAACAAACTATTTAATTTAATAAAAAAATTAGAAGCACCATGGCTTTCGCTATAAAGAGTTTTGACTATATTTACAGGTATACACTAAGTCTTGTACGATGATTAAGGCCACATTTACTTGTGGCTTCCTAACAAACTTAACAGTGCAAAGAAATTTTTTTTTTGTTATTATTTTGTATAAGCCAAGTTGCATGGACACTCCCATGACTGAAATGATCGTTCATTAAATAATTTATCATTGTTGCAGGGTGAATTGGAAAATGTTGTCCTGTGAATTTCCGACAAACTGTCATGGGCACACAAATTTAAAACTAACCCAGTTGTGGCGACATCACTTCAAGCTGGTATTGTAGAGGACGGCTGCACTTTATCTTCCAATCATGGATTGTGGCATCTCTGCGCACAGGAGGTATTGTGGACTGAAATCCAGGACTGAATGGTATGCTTCCGCGGTAAGGTTTATTGCCCGACTTTATAAATAAACCTTATTTCTGGAGCATTTTCATCCTAGATCTTCTCTTAACAGACGTTCCTGTGGCCAGGAGAAACCAAAATCCACCAGAGAATAGTAAAGTTCAGCCTTCCGCTACATCACTATCCGAAAGTGGCGTCGCCACAAATGGCTTGCTGGCAAGAATAAAGTGATAGTAAACGTTCAAAATTTAGACGATCAGAATTAACCCATAACCGCCTAGATACGAACGTACCTTCAACGTATAACAGCGAAAAACTAAGTCCCAGCGCGAGCTTTGTGAGGGGTCCTCGGGGACCCCGAGCAGAGCGGGCAGTCACAGCCCAGTGGTCAGCGTCGTCGGCTCCAAACCAAGAGAATGCCGGTTCGAATCCGAGAACCGACTTAAGTACCATATGGACTCTAAAAAAAGGCGTCTAAAGTTCTTTCAGGCGGTTATGGGTTAAATTTGTCCTCCAGGACAAACAACTGTTTTACAAGGAACCTTTTCCAATTAACCGTGTGACAATGAACAATCAACAATTTGCGTAAATAACTGCTTCTTGTTTGCAAACTCAGAAAGTTTTTACTCGGTCAAAAAATGTCCCAATCACTTACGCATTTCCTGGCCCAAAAAAATGTTCGTTTTTTTAATTTTCCAATATTTAAACTGCATGAGGAACAGCCACTGAACTCGTATAACGTAAATTATTTGGTGAAAATAAAAGAAATAACCATTAGATGAGATAACAGAAGTATTAGCGTTTACGCCTAGAGCCGTGGTGGGCTGCTGGTGTCGAAATTAATCCTTCACACACCGTGTTTTGTATAGAAAAAAAAAACAATACTATAGTTCATACTCCAAGCAGCCATCAGTAACATTATTCAAGAATCGTTACAGACTCACCACCATGCAATACTGATCCATACACGCAGGCTGCTGACTAACAGCTTCCAGGATCCCCATAGCAGTACTACCGAGATTCTCTTGAGCATTTGTGCCTAAAAGTAATAAAATTGATTGCTTGGTAAGATACATCAATAACTTTAGCCCTTTGAGACAACTTAACGAAATAATTCATAAGCTTGCGATTTTACTATCGGAGTTGCATGGTACTTTGAGTCAGTGAAAGTCAGCAGATTATTAAAAAAAATGTTGTTGCAGTTACAAAATTTGAGAAAATCGCATTGCATTGCATGCACTTTGCACTGCACACACACTTTGTGCAATGGATGGATTCCAAAAAAGTGTTATGGTCACAGAACTACGAAACCCCACGGAACATAGCAGGAATGTGAGTTTCTGTTGTTAAATTCTAAAAAAGCACCACAAAAGTGAATTCTATTTTTGTCAGAAAGGCTACTGCTAGAAGTGTAATTCAGTAACAGAAAGCCGTTAGCGTGCTTCTCTTGTCGATTACGGTCAACAACCTTGAGCCTCACATTTTAGTAGTGCACTTTGCAGCCTTTGAAACGAAGTAGACTTCTTTTTTTTTTACTTTGAAGGTGAAAGCAAGCCTATTAGTCCAGAGATAATTACATCAACATCAACACTTTGAATAATAGAGATTTTGGAGTTGTTCTTCTGTTTGTCTACCAACTAACATCGAAGTGTCCCCATAAATATCTCTCAGTAAGGTACTGATATCAGTCAGATGTTTGAGCTTCAATCACAGCTGGACTTAATGTCTGTTACTTACAGGGTGACCATTTAAGTCTACCTAGACACTCTACGCAAGTACTGTCTAGCAATGCTACTACAGAATTATTGTACAAAACGTATTTCACATTTTCTCACTGTTGCTTTTACGTCCAATTATCAAACCAGTAACGCTCAAATATTTGTGCCTTTTAACATGATTAGCATTGCAAGCAATAACTTGAGCATGCAAGAGTTAAATTTTCAAAGTCCGGAGGCATAAGATGAAACTAGAATTTTAAACATGAAATTAGTTTGTCGATTACCCTAAAATGTTCATCCATCACGACACAAATTAATGGCAAGCGTTTGTGGGGAGAGCGAATACACTTACATGCGACTGTAAGTTTCAAAGCTGAATTACATTAACTTCTTTAGGTTTCCGACGTCGTACCAGAAGCACTACTTTAAGCCAGATTCAGCTTTCAACATATGAATGTTAGAACTTTAATTTGCTGCAATTTTCAATGCAGTCATGCTACATGACGTGAAACAAAAAATGAATAGCCTTTGAAATTATCACGTGAAACTATATTCACCATGCGTTCGACACAATCCAATGTTTGTTGTACGAATAATTACTTACCACACACAAAATCTATAGGATTTTCACCTCCTTCCATTGCATTTAAAAGTTCTAGCAATGTCCCAAGGTGAACAAAAAATATCTCGTTCACAATTCGAGGGCGGAAAACCTGTGAAAGAAAAAAATCTAGAATGAAATACAGAAAACCTATTTAAGAAACTGATATAAAGCAATCATTTACAACGCAAGAAGGCAGTACAGAACTGCAGGAATGGACAAATTCCAGAATACCCAAAGGAGATTCATGACAATTTTAGAAAATTTTGGAAATTCCCTGAAATACGGAAGTTATGTGGAAATTTGCGATAAATTCAGAAATTATTCCCAAGGAAACTTTTGTCTTCCAAAATGGAACTTGGTGTACCCTGCCGATCCGATCTTACACAATTTTTCATCACTTGGCACTGCTTGCTGATATTTTCACGTCCGTCAGTTGGATTAGTAGGGTGGTTTAGTTACATCAGTAGGGCAGATTAGTTCGATGGTTGCTTGCCATTATCCATCCAACTCTAAATCCAGGCAAATAAGAGACTCGTGAAAAATTGCCAAATGTCAAACTTTACCAGAAAGTAAAATTTTGTCTCATGAAAATTAGCCACTGAATTATGTACCTTAAAATTAGGTACTTTCATTTGTCACTTTTACAGTAGGTACTTTAGACTTGTAAAGTTGGGATTGGGAAGATAAAAAAAAGTGTTCAATACCTTGTTTTGGGTGTTTTCTGTCAGGCTGATGTTGAAATATGCATCCCCGGTTTGGTACTCACACCTCGTGGACGATTTTGACAATGTTGAATCCGTGCAGCGCGTATTCACAAAGCGACTGTGAGGCCTCTCAAACTTAACATTACTCAAAACGACTGCATGCCTTAGAGGGCGATTCGCTGGCGCAACGACGACTAAAATGTGGTCTTTTGCTCGTGCACTCCCTCTTACATCTCCAATGCAACATAAATCATGGTCGCTTCTTTGAAATACGAATTGACAGTGTAACTAGGGGACACCCTTTGATAATGATACAACTTAAGGCCATGGTGAACTGTAGAAAGTTCTTTTTACCATATAGAGTGATGAGTGTGTGTAATGGATTACTGTCGGACGTGGTTTTGGCACCAAATGCCGGAGCAATCAGGTGTGATTGGTATTGCAAAGGGATTCTTTGGCTAGGCATGTTAAGTACTTTTGATTGAACTACCATATTAGTGAATTTTAGCAAAGAATTTCACCATATTTTACTTTGAGCGACAGAAGTATAAATAAAATAAACGAACGCTCAAACTCAAACAGCCAATACTTCTCAGTATCGCAAATTTTCGGTAGGCATTTGTTGGAAATAAATAGTAAATATTCCTGTCCAGTCTTCTAAGTTCATCAGGCAGCTTAAGTGCTTGAACTTCGGTCTACGTTGTAGTAAGCACTTCGAATGTTGAAGGGGCAAGTCAAACTTGGCAGTTTAAGTGGCCTTCAGTATTTGCTAGGCCCACTATCAACTCTACTCTGCTGGTGCCACAAAAAGGTAAGTTGGTCACTAAATCGTCTTCTGATGAGGAGCTTGATTGTTGGAAAAGTTGGTCTCTGAAGGTTCATGAGGTGGAACCCTACGACGACTTCGTGCTGAATTGCGAGAGACTCCACGCTTTGCAGGTGTCTGCCTTTTCTGAAGTTGGATACTAGTAGAGTAGAAGTCCTTTCCCAAGAATCTTACCATGTAGTGAGACGCGATACTGTTGGTAGATACTCTGCACAAGTATCAGCCATGTTCTGGTTGACACACTAAACAACGGCTTTCTGTGTTTCACTGATATAGACAGCAACAGAATCATATTCACTACATGGCACGCGATACACTCATTTTGGTGTATTGGGGACCATTTTAAGTTCACTCTCCATCTCTTGCTTCTCGAGTGATCAAACATTTTTCTTAACTTCTTGTCGATTCGGCTTGTCGAGCAGTGAATTTAGGTTCTTCCCATTCTTAAAAAATGAGCCAAAGCCATGCATTTGGAGTATTTTTGGAAGTTTACACTTACTCTACGCAAAGAGATGACTCCCACTCGCACACTCTTGTTTGGTGTCTCAAGTTGGGGTGCTTCCGCGGTTGTGCTCACACTCTCACTCTCTTCCACATTCTTACGAGCCCCCACCATGCCAAACACTTTCTTAAACAATTTGCTCAACATTCCAGGTG